>CAJQUW010012612.1:0-302102 GCA_907163375.1 Prostheceraeus crozeri | reverse complement strand
CCGAACAGGCGAAGTCATGCTGATTCAATGACTTGGAATGAGATTTCAACTAACAGACAAATTTTCGATTATCTTTTCTATTCTAGCCGACAAAGACATATCATCAGCAGAGACCACCGCCAATGAGTGCCTTCAAGAGTTGCTGACGGATGATGCTATAGATGAGATGATTCGAATGATAAATAATCGCATAACGTGCTCGTGTTTTGAGTGCACATTCAGATGTTGTTTACAAATACTGGGTGATGATGTCTGCATATAATCGATTAACTCTTAAGATTTCAAAGAGAAGGGCAGTATCGTATTTAAATATTCCGTCTGAACAAGAAAAAAATCCGTACGGAATGGGTTAATAGAAAATAATGTAATACAAGACTGCCGCTTAAAGATATGTAGTATATCAACTACTGTTAATTTATAAGTAGTATAAAATCAATATAAGATGAAGTTCCAGTAAAATCCGACATCACGGATACCAGATGATCAGATAATTGCTGCGAAATGAAGACAATAGAAATTGGATAGTAACCAATCAAATTCAAGGTGATTTGACAGCCGCATTAAGGTTTGGCAACTAATAGCCTGCCAGACTGTCGGATTTCACCCATGCGGCCGCTACCAAATGAAGACGGTCTGGTAACCAAGAATGCCAAACCGTCTTCATGTGGGAAGAAATGCTAGCTTTTTTTGATAAGTTGGTTTAGCAGTGAAATTTATTTCATTCAGAAGCTGACGTATTACAGTTTAAACTATGAAATACCAAATCTACTTATGAAACAGATGTACAGAACGATAATAACAAAATGTTCGAAAGGGCTTTTGTTCGTGTTCATACACTACGAAACCGACTGGCTTTCTTTTGGATAATCTTATCAGTCAAATGGAAAGCCAATCGCCTTCGTAGTGTATGAACACGAACAAAAGGCCTTTCGCATTCTGTTTTACTTGTTTTGTACATCGGTTTAGCAGTTAAAAATCAGCCATCTTTTGTACTCTACAGCTCACAGTGCGGCATACCGTCATTGTTTCATTTGAGCCTAAAATTCTATACATGTTGCGACTACTATCGATGAGTGAGTACCAAGAACTACACTCTAAATCTAAAAAGTTGTTCTTTAAATTTCAAAGCAGTCTTCAGATGGAAAGTGGAATGTTCTCGTACTAATCGAAATCGCTGAGTGTGGGACAAGCAATTTATCGCAACTGTCTTTAGGTAGAAAATGTTTAGACAATAAATTCTTATTTACAATCTTAATCAAAAATTTATAAAGGTTACCTTTTGATGTTTTCCTTAGCAAGAGTGAAAGGGTGTTCCTCAGACGCCTCTGTTCTTCAGCATATCTTATTGTCTCTGATATCCACCTTCTTTTTAGTGACGTTAGAGAAAAATATATCGTTGATGCAGTATGTCCGCTTCTTATTATTTTATCAGTTCAGTTAGTCTGTCAGACGATCCTGATAGTCATGGAAGATTCTGGAAGGCAAAATTGCATTTCTAATATCTTTTTATTTAAATATTGCGCTATGTTATTCAGACAAAAACCTTTAGACCATGATGCATTGATGGAGACACCTCTTCAGCGAAACTTATCTGTGTTGGACTTAATTTCATTCGGAGTTGGAGCAATGTTGGGGTCATCCGCTTTCATAACTGCTGAAATAGTTGCACACAGCTACGCAGGATCAGCAACCTTCATTTGTTTTATTTTGGGAGGATTTTCAAGTATTCTAAATGGACTGTGCTACTCTGAGCTATCTGCACACATTCCAAGAGCTGGATCGGCTTATGCATTTACGTACGTGATTGCTGGTGAGTTTTTGGCTTTCCTCACTGGTTGGTTTATCTTACTCGAATACATCACCGGCGTTGCTGGTATTGCTGCATTTACAGCTACAAATGTGGATTTACTTGCAAATAAAACTATCAGTGCAGCTATCATGGAACATATAGGCATGTTGGCAAGCGATAATACACTATACTTCAATCGGCTTCCTAATTTTGTTGGAAGCGCCATTGTTCTCATTCCTTTGGTAATTGTTGGGGCTGGCAATTTTAGCACTTCTTTGATAAATAAAATTTTGAATTTCGTGACATTCTGCATTATAATAATTTCCACCGTTTTCATGTTCTGTCATTTCAATATGAACAACTTCATCTCAAAGTCACATCCTCAATTCTTGCCATATGGATTCGGCACTTTCCTGGCTGGCTCGGGACAGGCTTTCAATAATTATGCAGGATTTGATTCAATTTGTGTTGCTGGTGAAGAGGCAAGGAATCCTCAAAAGGCCATCCCAATAGGAATAGTCACTTCTATTCTAATTGTCATGGCTCTGAATGTAATTCCATCCATTGCCCTCTCCGGCTATGTCGGCTGGTGGACCTACGATGGTCAATTGGGTCTTGCGAGTATATTATCAAGTCCATCTGTTGTTTGGTTGCATCTTCTGGTCGCCGTTGGGGTAATTGAGGGCGGACTTTACAGTCTAGTTTGCTGCGCTTATCCAATCCCAAGGATCGCTTACTCTATGGCCTCCGATGGACTATTATTTGCTCCTATGGGATGGATTAATCCAAAGACAAAAGTGCCACTGATTCCTCTGATGATATTTGGCGTCCTCTCCATGCTTCTCGCTATCCTCATCAACTTGAAAACTCTCATGTCTCTATCTGCGATAATAACTTTACTCAGTTATACAATTGTAGCGTCTGACGTCATTGTCCTACGATATATGCGATCTGAGCTGTACACAACCAAAGACTCAAGCGACGTTGGCTTCTTGTACCAAAGGTTTCGGAAGCTGAAATTCATTCACTCTCAATCACCAGGACTTGTTCCGTGTTTGGCCCTGCTAGGCTTTACAGTCTTCAGCTGTGCCCTCCTCATTTTAGCCACTAATGCACATATCAATTCGCTTCACACTGAAGCATGGTCAATTGTCCTATTGGTTGCATTATTAATCGCTCTGATAATAAGTGTGATCATCATTGCACTGCACCGACCATACAACAACAAGGGTGCTGGAACGTTTCAGGTAAGCATCTTGTATTTATGAACATAATAATACCGGCGAATTGGCCTCATGGTAAAGTGTTCGCTCTGTGTGTGGGAGACCTAGATCAAAACTTGGTCGGGTCAAACTGAAGACTTTAAAATAACGTGCATGTACACTCTGCAATTGCATCTACCACTCAACACAAAAAGAATGGCAGTGGGATGAATGAATGCTCGGACACATGAAGAAAGGCTCCCGGCCCAATGTGCTTCCGACTGTTTATTTGTCTGCGATTGACCGACAATTTGGAAGTCTCCAGAAAATACATAAACAAGTGACTAGTAGACGTCGTGACATCGTAATGAAGCATGACTGGGAGTTGTCGTAGAATTGCGAAGAAGGATAAGAATTAACAACAATGAAATCAAATAAACGATAGATCAAATTGTCATGCAAAAGTTGTGCGGCTGGTAGGATTCGAACCTACGACCAAGGTTAACTAGACCTGTGCTTAACCAACTGAGCTACGAGCCACTTATGCGACCTTGTCAATTGGCAGGATCAAACCCTCACCAACACATCAGTTGTCATAAAAGTAAGTTGCAAATGTGAGATGACGGGAGAGGCGAGCACCTGAATAGCAAACAGAGCTCACTTGAATGCATGCGTCGTCACTGACACAAATGTGTGCAAGGTCTCATCGCAAAACTCCATCCTAGATTTATCGGAGCTCAAATTGGAGTTTAACCAAGAAATCACACCATCGATGGCTGGTTTCGATTGGAGGACAGTGAGATAGTATACGTGGAAGTATGACTTCCTGACGAAGATAGTGGTCAGTAGCCTATCTCATTGTCCTCCAATCGAAACCGGTTAAAGATAAATAATTATCCTGATTGAAAAGTCGATCTTTATTTTCATGAAAGCGCATATTGAAGTATTATCAAACGCATATCTTAATTACTTTAAGATAATCAATGGCTGAAGTAGTTTGGGAATTAAGGACTGCTGGATTACAAGATCCGCAGATGTAAATGTCATCCCCAAACATGGACACTCACAGACATTCATGTTTTTCTATTCAAGTACTTAAATCCAGTCCGAATATGTAGAAGAAGAAGGGTCCAAGGACTGAGCCATGGGAGACTCCTAGAAAAACTGTGGAAGTTGCTGGGAGCATTTTCTATCCAAGACACAGTTGAGATAAATTGCTTGTCCCACACTCAGTGATTTCGATTCGTTCGAGGACATTCCACTTTACATCTGAAGACTGCTTTAAAATTCGATGAACTACAGTAATTATTAGATTTGTAGTATGTGTAGCACTTGGCGTAACATTGTGTAGAATGTTAGGCTCAAATGAAACAATGATGGCATTGCGGTATCTATCATTTTAGAGTTTTCATCATTCGCTGTAATGTCAGTAGTGATGGAATGCTTCTGATTTTCGAGTGTTGGCGTCATTTATCATTGCCGATTAAGGACTTTACTTTCCTCTTGCTTTGTCGGTACACCTACCTGGTAGCCCCCGTTTACTTATGCAAAAGCATTTACGTTTCTTGTGGTCAAGAAAGTACATCTGTGTACTTGTGATTGAATTTGGCTATGGATCAGTGCTTTCAACCCCTTCCAAGCCCACGCCGGTGCAATCCAACACTGATCGGTAGCCGGAAGAGCCAGTGAGCGACTGTGAATGTTCCATATTAGAGGGCGTTGATCAGCAACTAAATTTGATAACGAAATGCGGAGCAACCTGAAGCGGTTTTATTGGATTTTTTAACCCGGTTCTATCTGTTTCATGACCGTGATCGGTGGTAAATCCGATCCTATATCTTTTTATTTTTAGCTTCAGAAACACTCACATGCTATTGCCGTATAATCGCATAACTATGATTTCCCGAAGACACAGCCCAGTGCTAAAAATATCTATTTCTGCATCTTCATCTTTTCAAATTTTGAGCTCATGTTGTTGAATAGTTCTTTTTATGTTATGTGCCTTGATGACAACGACGCTTAGTCGTTGAAATATATTGGCGTAAAATATATATTATAATATAACAACAGCATAACTTCAATTTCCCACCTTGAAAAATGAATTTTAATGAAGTCCCTTTTGCAACTTTGCAACGGTTCTATTGGAGTTTATTATGAAAATGAAGAATGGAACTGAGAACATCGAAACATTGCATGAGCTGAACGATGCCTCATAACTATGGTTTAGTTCCCGGAGATTTCCAAAATATTTTCATGCACTTTTTGCGGAGATTACGTTCGTGTGATCCAAAAAATCATTTGAGCAGTTTTTAAAAAGCTAAAGTTTTGCAAATTTATATACTACCGACATGACCTCCACTTTATAAGTAGTATGAAGCAATTTGTAATTCAAAAGGAATGAATATTTGCTAATAAGCATCCTAACTAAGCGGAAATTCAACTGATTATCAAGGGAATTTCATGAATTGTATTATAGTGAAAGTCTTCATGAAAAAGTCGCGATCTTTTTCGTGCTTTCTTGGCTCAAACTTCAAGTTTTTGATTGATTTCATGATTTCATGATTCACTAAATTTATGTTTCATTTCTTGATTCTGAATAGCGATGTACCCATTTACATATTTTAGAGTTAATTGACATCATTGTCTCTGATTGTGTTGTTTTGCTCTAACAGTGGCAGGTTGTTTCTGATGTGATCACGCTAAAGAAAATACTCTTGAGGTTGAGCATCAAAGTATAATACCAATCTGTTGAACTTCTAATTTAACAAACATTAGATATCCATGGCTGCCATGACACGGAGAATCTGTAAAATACCATCATTCCTTTTGCATTACTATCATGATCAGTCAATTCCGTGGTAATTTCTTCAAAAACCTCAAAAATTTGCATATCTCACTTTTAGTAGCAATACCCAACTGTATTCACCTCAAGTTCATTTAATAAAATGGAAAGTGTTTACACATTGGGAATTTGATAAATGCGGAATTACCACTCTACCTAACATACTTCCTCTATAACTTTTATGTTAAATTCTAGACTCCTCTTTCCATTATCATTGATGAAATTTCGAGGTTCCAATCGATGAAATTGTTATTTCAGGCTAGTTTCCGGTCAAAGACTTACGGTTACAAACTCCTACTTGTAAACTGAAATCAAGTAATACTTGAAGTACAGAACACGAATAATGCTCACGTTTTCTGAAGATCCAAAACTGAACCGTCACTAGGATTCCGCTTCGCAAAAGTGGATTATCAATCTTTCATCAGGAGGTGGAATGAGCCGCTTCGAAATGTTGCCACACCATCATCTGCAAAATGTTGCTTATCTTATATCCTAGATATGTGATATCCTAATACGAATTGTCTTGTTTCCATGTGTTAGACTACACGCTCACGGTTTGCCTCAACGTGTGCTGAGGAGGAGCGTGGTACGTAGATGCACACGTTCTTGTGTTAATTGACACGCATTCATGCGTTCTACGGATGAAACTGTGTACTAGCATAGTGAGAACGCAAAACAAGAGAATGCCACGTCTTCGGTAACAAAGAGATTTTCTATAGTTTTCTGTGATTTTCTAGCAGCTGGCAGCATTACTCCAACTAACCATGACATGCACTGCGCGTTATCGCTGTATTATTGTTCCATTGTTCACTCAGCAGTTATGAGCGTCATGGGTGTGCTAAAGCAGTGCAGCAGATTTGATTTCGGAGCTGAAAAGATTAAGTGAGAAGTACTACCTACGCCTAGAGCCATAATTTTCGACATAGAATGTCTTCAAGTCATTTCCCATCATGCCTCATGATCATTGATCTATGAAGCAAATTAAATTCGGATCTAGCAAAGCTCCGCACACCAAAGATCGCCAAACACAGCATTTTGGCCAACTTTAGCCGCATTCTTAGATGCATCACCCATCACCAACTTGATAGTAACGCGTGGCCTGCGGGTAATAGACAGTGACTTGAAGACACTCTGTTTCAAAAATTGTGGCTTTAGAATCAATGATAGAGTAGATATATTAGGCAGAGTAGAAACTCAGCATTTATTAAGTCCCTAATGTGTGTACAGTTTCGATATCATCAAATGGACATGAGTCGAGACCAAGTACCACCTGTGAGATATGCAAGTTTCTACACTTTTGGAGACATTAACACGAACTTGACTGATCATGATAGCAACAGAATAAGGAATGGTATTCCACAAGTCCTCCATGTCATGTCAATTTGGGCAGGCAACATAGTTTGTTAAAGTAGCAATTCAATGGATTACCATTACTAAAAGCTCAGCTTTATTACAATAAGATTATTTTCTAAAGCGTGATCACATCACAAACTGCCACTGAATGAGCAAAGCATCATAATTAACTTTAAAAGATGTTATTAGCTCCACATAACTATTCAGATTCAAGAAATGACGCGTTGTGAATCATAAAATCATGCCGCTCAAAATTGAATTAAAAACGTGACATCTCAGGTAATAGGAAGCACAATGACATCTCAACTTTTCCTTGAAGACTTGCAGGGACTTGCATTATAATATGGTTCATGACATTTCCTGATCAACAGCTTAATTTCCACTTAATCAAGACGCTTGTTAGCGAATATTCATTGCTTTTTATATCCAACTTGTTTCATACTACTTATGAAAGGGCTTCATGTCGGCAGTATATAAATTTGCAAAACATTTTGCTATTTAATAATTTTTTGGACCACACACTAGGTGACATGCCACGCTCAATTACGCGTAATTACACATGACCCTAAACATCCGTGGCTATGCGTGACATTGCTGCAACATCTGCCGGCAGTCCTGTAGACTTTGCGTCTCATGTGTCTGCATGTATCAGAGGCTAAACAATGTGATAGGACCTCAATTTCATGCTCAGGGAAGACAGAACATGCTTAGCGATTCATCAGTGGTTCAAGTGGCAGCCACAGAACAATGAGAAGTAGAATGCGTGTTATCGGCTGCCGGCATGGTGAATTATGAGGCTGACTCCCAGTGGGAAAAGTGTCACACTCCTCTCGCCCGCGAGCGATCAATAGAATACTAAGCGTTTCCGTCTGTCCATGTTGATAAACGTTTCACGTATATTACACCTATTCACACAGTCTCTAAATGCTGGCTTTGATCTATAATTTGGTAACCCTTCTAAATCTTCTTTATTAGCTGGCGAATATAATGTATCTTCTGACGGTAGACAGAAGATTCAGACAATTCATTGCGTTTAAAAGAAACATGTGCGCGGTAATTAGCAATCCGACAAAATGAATGTAAATATCTGTATTGTGTCGATCATTCGTCAAGAAATAAATCTAAACGAAAATCAATCACGTCTGTTATGCAATTAGCTATAGGCAATAAATGGTCTCTTGTAGCATGTACATGCATAATGCAAAAATGAAAGAAGTCATTTATTAACAGGCAGAAGAATATTTGTTGAATGATGTTGCCAAAAATCATGATTGCAAAACGGTGTGGTGCAAATGATTTCATTCAAAGTAGTCAATGCATTGTGGTAACGAACAACAACCGAAATCTGACGAGATAATTCAAGAAATATATTTTCTATTAATTCAAGCGGTAAGTCCGAAAACTATTTTACAAAATTGCCAAGGTTTTCTTTGCATTTATGAATAAAAGATGTTTTAAATATTTTTAAGCCTTGTCGCTTGTCGTAAATGCTTTTTAGGACGAAAAGATTTTCTGATTTAAAAGTAATTGAGATCGCCATATTTTCAAGGGGAAAATTTAGTTCATGTTGATAATTTAGCGACAGGAATCTGATTTCATACAATAGAAATGATTTATGAATAAATGCAAACAATGTTTCAATGTAATGTTCCAAATATCTCGGTGTTAAATTTTAAAGTCAACGCACATTATCATAACATGTATTGTACTAAGCAACAGCAGTTGAATGATTTATTTTTTCACTTGTAATATGAAATTAAGTTAACTTACCAAAAACACTACAAGTTCTCGAATATCACCGTGCGATGGAGGCGCTGCCGTCGACCAATTTTCTCCTGTGATATATCTTTCGCCAGTTTCTTATACCGTATGTAGATGTAGCTTGAAGTGACAAGTCGAATCAAATGAAGTTGGTGATGTTCAATTCCAACAAAGTCACACTCATGAGTAAATGTATGTGATTTCATTTCGACGACTTTGGTTATAATTCGCGGTGCGTTAGGCTGCTTAATTCCTTTTTTCAATAATGTTCTTATCAGTTTCTCAGTGCAGAGGAGTATTTCAAAGACAACCTTACTTGGCCTCACTAAACCACCTGATCCGGATTTATTGAGACAATTTTTTTGATTTATAAGTTTTGATGGCAAGGAATTGTCCACACGATGAACTGCGTACAGAGAATTTCGACAATTTTCACAATTTATTTTTGATTGAATGCGACGAACAATCGCCCCGCCGATGTAATACACTATTGACTCACAAATGTCGCACATTGCTGGATTAGAACAGTGGTCATCATTTGGCATTATGGGATCGACGAAATCCTTATCAGAGAATATTTCTGCATCGTGTCTTCCTTCAGAAAAAGTATTCTCTTCAGAAGATATGAATTGGAGGGATAGCTGCACAGTTGCATCAAGCGACTGAGTATTAGTCGATAGTGGCGGAGAATGCAGAATATCTGATCCAGCATGAATCAAAAGTTGTCAGAAAGCAGATCTGAACTGATGTGGTGTTGGGTTGAAATTCCAACCGTTCCTCAAACGAATAGAATTGAAGAATAATTCTATGAAATCTTGACATAACTTGTAGTTCAAAATTAATTGAAAATTTTTACATGTCAACAAGTTATTTGCCAACAATTTCAGGGATTCAAGGTCAGCGTAGAAACCCAGATAACCAGTCTTTTTTATCGATTGTATAATACTGTTGCCACGCAAATCAGTAAGACTAGTCAACGTTGTTTTTGCTTGTTCCATGAAAATTATCCTCTGGTCCATATTTTCAAGTTTCAACTGGGCTTTGAAATCATAAGAAAAGAGCTTTCGGGAATTGAACAGATCAAAGAGATTGTTGAAAAATTGGCAAAAATCGGCTGTCACCAGAACGTTAGAATGCGTGAACCCGGGAAATTTTTGATAGTGAAGAAACCGCAATGAATCTGCTACCGACTTCGAAAAAACCTGAGTCGCTAAATAAACTTTCATCTTTTGTTGATGAAATTGAACATGACGGTTCGTTAACTTATTGGCTAGCACCAAGCCGTGAGTGTCCTGAATTTCTACCAGTCGTTCAATATAACTCCAATGCGCTTGACCTTTGTTTTTCCACACTATAATTTTCAGAGATTGCCAAGAATTTCGAATTAGTTTAATCATGTGTGGTGGATCCAGAAAAACGGACACATTTTGTGATTGGTCACTTGGATGTTTGAAGTAAGGTTTCGGATTGTTAATGGATATTGAGGCACCTAATAACTCCAATGCAGTAATGATGTAGCTGGTTCCATCACATGTAATAGATACCACTGTGACATTTACATTATTTATGACATTTACATTCAACGATGACACTTTCCGAAGTCGACGGATGATGATCGATGCTTAAAAAGTGATCAATATCAACACTCGCTGCTTTTTCAGATGCCTTCGTTTTACGGCGTTTCGGTGTCACTTGCAAATGTTCTGGCATAGCGAAGAAGATAAACGGCACAGCATTCGGATAAAGTTTTTTTCGCAATGTCTCTGAGGTTGGCCTTCCAGACACATGCTCGACGAATGAGTCTTGGGCAAAATGTTCACTGCAGAATACGGAGTAGTTCGACGGTTGGAAATTTTTTCGATGAACGGCAGTTACCCATTTCTTGCGAATTTCAGGATCTTTTGGAAATGTGCGAAATGATAATTCCTCGTTTTTCCCTCGTGCATTTGAGCATCCGTATGCAGAGCAATATGGACCGACTGACTTAGGCATGACAAATTTCATAAATGATCTGTTGCTCTATGAAGCTACGGACTTTAAAAGTGCTTGTCATTCATTCATCTTTGTCTCTCCTTAGTGCATGCAAGCGCGTGAGAGACTGAGAGACGATAAACGACTGAAGTGCGCTATCGATCATTTTCCCACTCGCTGGGATGTGACATTATTACCGCTAAGCGAGAGCTTCACACATTTTGGGAAACACTCATTCTACTTCCTCCTTGTTCTGTGGTGGCAACGCACACAACCGTAGACGACGCGCAAACTATAAACGCTCGCCCGCGAGGATTCATAATCATTCCCCATGTTTTGACACCATCATATCAAGTGATTTCTGACTCTTAGTGCAGTGCGTATGTACGCGCGTAGAAGAATAGAATGTCTTTAACCACGGATGTTTGGGGTGTTCAGTAATTACGCGTGGCAATGTCACCTAGTACAGGAACGTAATTTCCGCTAAAAACGGATTGGATTTTTTAATGTAAAAATTTTCATTGAGTCGCCACTCTTCCCATATATACTTATTCTATGGACTTATTACTCTTCACTTAATCAGAGAGAACAATCTCCCTTTTTCCCGAAAGCTTCAATCTGCTTCTCATAGGGTTTGCATCGTGCTTTCTTTGATCCTCTCCAACCAGAGGAACTGAGTAGGACTTAATAGACACGCAGATTCGTTGTAGACATTATTCTGTGAAAGTTTTGTTTTTCCTTGATCTGGCCATCGGAATGACTTCCGGATATTCTAATTGACATTTAAGCATTCACTTCCAAGCAACTTACCTAAGAGATAACAGCTATAACAACTACCGGTACATTTATCGTTTTTTCTAACTATAAGCATCGTGTAGACCATTGATCAAGTAATTTACAGCTACAATTAAAATATTTACACATCAACAAATGCCTTTATTCCATTGTTATATGAATAATAGTAATTAAACACGACTCACAATAGATTTATAAGCAATAAATGCTATCAGTTTTACAGCAGTGGATCCATGTGCAAAATAGGCAGATTGCGTGCCTCACAATATTTTTGGTGATTTTGTTAATGTAAGATGTACTATTGTTACTGCATTTTTTGCTGGATGTAACTGAAATAATTGCAGACTATGCGTAATTTACATCCACTTTCACAAACATCTAACTTTGGTGTATTCAGCACCTCAGCATATTTCCAACATTGTATGAAGAGGTTTTCATGCGACAACTGATCAAAAGTGAACATCCAACAGAGCCATCTGAAATTAATTTCCAACTGAAACAAAAGACAAATATTTTTTAAAATATAAAATTGTTCTTTTTAGCAACAAGATAAGTGTGTTGGTAAAACTGACACAACCGTTGGAAGGGACACACTCAAATGGTGCACTATATTCCGGAACGACTGATGTGCAGAATCATCAAAATCATTGGTAGACTCGGAATACCCTCCGGGTTTTCAAAGCTCAGAAATGATCGGGAAAAATGAAGTTAATATATTCATATTTACAATCTTAATCAAAACTTTATATCGGTTACCTTTTGATGTTTTCTTCAGCAAGAGTGAAAGGTGTTCCCCAGACGCCTCTGTTCTTCAGCATATCTTATTGTCTCTGATATCCACCTTCTTTTTAGTGATGCTATAGAAAAATATGACGTCGACGCATTATGTCCGCTTCTTATTATTTTATCAGTTCAGTTAGACTGTCAGACAATCTTGATAGTCATGGAAGATTCTGGAAGGCAAAATTGCATTTCTAATATCTTTTTATTTAAATATTGCGCTATGTTATTCAGACAAAAACCTTTAGACCATGATGCATTGATGGAGACACCTCTTCAGCGAAACTTATCTGTGTTGGACTTAATTTCATTCGGAGTTGGAGCAATGTTGGGGTCATCCGCTTTCGCAACTGCTGAAATAGTTGCACATAGCTACGCAGGATCAGCAACCTTCATTTGTTTTATTTTGGGAGGATTTTCAAGTATTCTAAATGGACTGTGCTACTCTGAGCTATCTGCACACATTCCAAGAGCTGGGTCGGCTTATGCATTTACGTACGTGATTGCTGGTGAGTTTTTGGCTTTCCTCACTGGTTGGTTTATCTTACTCGAATACATTACCAACGTCGCTGGCATTGCTGCATTTACGGCCACAAATGTGGATTTACTTGCAAATAAAACTATCAGTGCAGCTATCATGGAGCATATAGGCATGTTGGCAAGCGATGATACACTGTACTTCAACCGGCTTCCTAATTTTGTTGGAAGCGCCATTGTTCTCATTCCTTTGGTAATTGTTGGGGCTGGCAATTTTAGCACTTCTTTGATAAATAATATTTTGAATTTCGTGACATTCTGCATTATAATAATTTCCACCGTTTTCATGTTCTGTCATTTCAACATGAACAACTTCATCTCAAAGTCACATGCTCAATTCTTGCCATATGGATTCGGCACTTTCCTGGCTGGCTCGGGACAGGCTTTCAATAATTATGTAGGATTTGATTCAATTTGTGTTGCTGGTGAAGAGGCAAAGAATCCTCAAAAGGCCATTCCAATAGGAATAGTCACTTCTATTCTAATTGTCATGGCTCTGAATGTAATTCCATCCATTGCCCTCTCCGGCTATGTCGGCTGGTGGACCTACGATGGTCAATTGGGTCTTGTGAGTATATTATCAAGTCCATCTGTTGTTTGGTTGCATCTTCTGGTCGCCGTTGGGGTAATTGAGGGTGGACTTTACAGTCTAGTTTGCTGCACTTATCCAATCCCAAGGATCGCTTACTCTATGGCCTCCGATGGACTATTATTTGCTCCTATGGGATGGATTAATCCAAAGACAAAAGTTCCACTGATTCCTCTGCTGATATTTGGCGTCTTCACCATGCTAATCACTATTCTCTTCAACTTGAAAACTCTCATGTCTCTATCTGCGATAATAACTTTACTCAGTTATATAATTGTAGCGTCTGACGTCATTGTCCTACGATATATGCGATCTGAGCTGTACACAACCAAAGACTCAAGCGACGTTGGCTTCTTGTACCAAAGGTTTCGGAAGCTGAAATTCATTCACTCTCAATCACCAGGACTTGTTCCGTGTTTGGCCCTGCTAGGCTTTACAGTCTTCAGCTGTGCCCTCCTCATTTTAGCCACTAATACACATATCAATTCGCTTCATACTGAAGCATGGTCAATTGTCCTATTGGTTGTATTATTAATCGCTTCGATAATAAGTGTGATCATCATTGCATTGCACCGACCATACAACAACAAGGGTGCTGGAACGTTTCAGGTAAGCGTCTTCTATTTATGAACATAGTAATACCGGTATAACTGTCTGAAGTTACTCCCTGACCAAAGTTACTCCCCCAGTTCGTTTAGTTTACAAATCCAATACTCTATGAACAAATTAAACCTAGGTTTTATATCAATACTGTGCCTAGTTGATTTATAGAGATCTTTGATAATCAGATCCATCCTTACTCAGTCATATAAATCTGGCTTTTATTTTACTGATGTCCCATTCAACTGGAGAATCAATGAGAATATTGAAATTCAGATTTTAATGTTGCTTGAAATAGCATGAAGCTTGATTTTGAGCAACACAGCTGAAAAGGGATTGTTTTGCATCGAAAATGAAAAAACTCTACAAACTCATGTTGACTTTTCCGACGTAGAGAATTACATCTCTACCAATAATTATCCACAGCACATTGCTACGAAAGGTGATAAATCAAATTTTCGAAGGTTGTGTACCAAATACACTGTGTCTGCCGGTCAGTTGAAATATAATTCAAAAGGAAAAGTTCTTACCGTTGTCAAGGAGGAAAGCGAGAGGACGAGAGTAGTAAGAAATATCCACCAAGGATTAGGAGATTCTGCAAGATCCAGAGCTTTAGCTTCCCATTATGGCAGAGATGCAACGCTTACAAAAATTTCTTCACATTTCTTCGTTGTTTGATCACAGAGTGACCAAACATAGCTGGGCAAAGTTTTCACCTTTCTTTGTTTTGTACAATCGAGAACCGAAACTCCCCATTGATTTGGATGATGTAAACAGCAGCGACAGCACAAATTCTGCTGACGAAGAATTTGATTATAAAAACTTCCAAAACGTAGTTGATGTAATGCTGGAAATGCGGGAGGCCATATACAATGATGTGGCCTACAATATTTTGAATGCTCATGCACGACAGAAGAAGAATTATGAAAATCGATGCCATCCAAAGCCGAAATTTGAATCCGGTGAGAAGGTGTTATTTCGCAATCTTTGTCGTTCTGATAGAAAAGGTGGCAAATTTTCTTACAAATGGCTTGGGCCCACTTCGTACTGACAGGACGCCTGGAAGACGCTAGTGGCCAGCAATCTAGCGGAGTTCTACTAAGTTTTACACGAAAAATCATTATTATGACGATTGATTAGAGTTTCGTTGCTTTTTGGATGCTAGTTATTGTTCATGTTGAAATTATAGCTTAGTGAAATGTTAAAGCATACAATATGATTATTTAACTAATTCACGTATAGTTAAGCGTAATATAGACAAAATCTACAGCTCATCTTATTAGAATCAATCTCGAGGTATTCTGTTAATATAGTCAATCAAAAGCATGGCTGCGCTATCACGCCTCTGTTTCTGCTGCAAGACCGAGAACAATCAGTGCTGTGTGTGTGATGAACACAGGCAATCACTTCGATGCCGTGTTGGACGTCAACTGAACTCTCTCTCTATACATGTAGATGCGATTTGATACCACTACACTTCTTTCAGTTTGTGTGATTTTTTATCATGAAAATTCTTTGTAATTTTACAGTACATAGGCATATATGATTTTTTAATCAATTTTTTTACTATGTTGCATGATAAACAAAGAGAAGAAAGCAAACGTAAAGCCTAATAAATCATCCGCATTTTATTAGCCTTATGTTAGTCAGAGTTTTGCTTTTAATCGCCAAGAAGGATACCAAGCCAATCATAGGATTCTGTCCTGCAATATCTAGTTACGGGAATATAATTTTAAATGTAATTTCGGGGAATTGAATAAAAATGGTGACTCCACTGATTCAATATGCACAGTTTATGTGTGAGAGCTGTCATTTTCTCTAGTCGCACAATTATGTTTTTGATGAAATGCATATAGACATAACCCTAGCCTACATGTAGGCCTAATTGTCGAAATCAAAAGTTATCGAAAGAAATATTAGATCAATGTAGCTTTATTTAGATACTTGTAGTTAGGTAAAATAAATGTAGACTTATGCGATATTGTGGATGAATTGATGAATTGAATGTCCTCTTCAGGCTCATGCTGCTATATTGCTGCATGCTGGTAATGAATTGATACACACGCAAGTAGGAATACTGTATAGACATCTAATGTCAATTCCTTAATTAGAATATGTTATGTAGAGGCTATAGGCATATTATCTGGGGGAGTAACTTTGGCCTAGGCCAAAGGTACTGGGGGAGTAAGTTTGGTAGGGAGTAACTTTCGCCCGGCACACCGGCGCATTGGCCTCGTGGCAGTGGCGTACCGAAGGGGGGGGATGCAGGGGATGCATCCCCCCCGAAATTCAAAACTCTAAGTGGTTTGAAAAAGGGAGAAACTTAGGCATACTGAGCATGTGAAAATATCGAGTGTCGGCTTTCGCAAAAATTAATAAATCATCCTTTATTTTGAAATAAAAATACTCAATTTCAGACCAATAATACTTGATTTAACACTTGAATATATACCTTGTAAATTTCTATAAGTTTCTATCAATTTTGACTGTTGAGCAAATTTCCTCTTTCATCCTTCACGATACACGGGTATGGGTATGAGGCAGGTGATTATGTCATCGACAAATATGTGAAAGTCGTTAATCCTATTCCCCTCCAAGTTCCTAGGTCGGAATTTAATGTATCTTTGTTGATATTTCTTGAAAGTGGGCGAAGAGTTCAGTATGCAGATAAAGTTTTGCTTTTATTGTCGGTAAATGAAATATTCAACACCTTTGTTTATCATGATAAAGAGGCGATTCAGCGAGAATCGTTGCGACTTCCTGTTGTGATAACACATTTGGAGATATTGGGATGCAATTTCCAGCGGCTGTTTAATCCATTAACTGAAGTGAACTGAATCCATTTATGAGGTGAGTTTGATCCGTGCGTACATGTTTTGTTTTTGTCACCACATTTCCAATCAACATGCCTAGGCCAAGTTTCTCGCGTTTCATTTGTTCATAGAAGCATGGCTTGACTTATAAGTAATTTAGTCGTAGCTACAGACAGATTCAGTTTATCACATTGACTTACTGCAGTCTATATAGTGAACATTTCTATTTGTCAAATTATATTTTAACTGAAGAGCAAGTACATGTATGCTTATGAGTGATTTGCATTTTCAATGCAATAAAATGATGAAATCTCAATCAAGGTCGGTGATGCAATATACGGCACGGAGTAACCTCCACAGCGGCAACAGAGCCCTGCCGCTGCGTCGCTTCTGGTAGCAGATTCGACTTACTTCGACGTGACAACCCTTGGCCCCGGGAATCATTCCTGGGTGGTTGTCTTTGGCGGGAATGCGTTAGAGTAACGCTAACGAAGCAGTCGGAGGAAGAAAAACTCATGGGCTTAGATGCGTCACCGACTAGGCCAATAGCAGTAGGATGTCCCCTAGTTAAGTTGGCCACCTTAATAAATTAGTCTGACTTTTCCGCCCCTACCTTGATCGGATGACCTGTCTGGGGGTAGTGCTGAATGCAGCGACTTCGACAGTCAGTGAATCTAACAGGTACCCTGATCGAATCAACCATTCGAGAAGGACCGACCTGATAGATGAGACGGAAGTTTAATGCTGCACTCAATTCGCCAGCAGCTCCGATCGTGAGAGGGTGGTTCCTTCTCACCTTGAGGGTAGTTAGGTTAGGAATTAAGGACCAAAATATACTTGCAAAACACACAAAAGAATCATGATCCGTTATCTAAAATGTATGAGTTAGTAAACGTATGATAATTTATCTGAACATTACCTGTAATAGGTTTATCTGATGTCTGTAGCCAAGGCGTAACCCACTCTGAGGAAATGTCATTGACGGAAGAGTCGATTGCTGATTAGATAGGCCTACTAAGGAACGGTTGGATCAGATTACGTCAAAGAACCGTCAAAAGATCTTATAGAGAGAAGTGAAACAAGACGAAATGTGTTTGATTATTGTAATTCCTAAGTTTGTTAAGGTTACATAGATTTATGTTAAGATTTTGATGATTCAACGAAGCATGGAAATAATTCAAATAGGTTGATGAACTAGACATTTTGAGGAAAAAAGTCAATCACTTGAATCTGCTGGCCTACGTGAATATCAGCCATCATTATTGGCATTAATACGCTAACACGTTAGTAATACTTATAGCTCTTCTGTATTTTTTGTTTGTCGGCACTTGAATAAATTTTGTCGGCAAGCGATGCCCCCAAACTAATTTCCAATGCATAGTTGTACCACTGATTCGGTCATGATAAATGTGTAAGATGTCGGCAGAGTTTGAACGCTGGCAAGACTTTTGGCGACAACAGCCATCGTCCAAACGATTGGAGCTCAACTTGACGGAGGCGCTGAGAGAGTGTGATAAGGATCTCTATCCAAATGTACATAAACTCCTAACCATTTTTTTGGTCACCCCAGTGACAACATGTACAGCTGAGCCTGCTTCGCTTACTTAAAACCCATCATAGGGCAATGATGGGCCAAAGGCGTCTAAACGGACTCGCACTTCTGGCCGTTCACAAGGACATTAAGTTGTGTTACGATTCCGTTGTACAGGAATATGCGAGAATATTTGATTCTCGATTGCGATTGATAGAATAAATTTGCATCATATTATTATCCGTTTTATTCATCCATTTTTATAATATCTATTGAATACATATAGGCTAATGAATGCATGAGAGATATGCATGTACCGGTACTATTTCATGTATATGCATTCTTTTAATATATTTTGAACGCAGTTTTACAGATTTTTGTATTGTTTGAGCGCAAGTGTATATGATATTTGATTTGCCTTGATTCAACAGGTAAATCACATGCAGCTAAATCGACTAGGTCTATTCATACAAGTTCTAAAATTTTTGAGGTCAGTATTCAAATATCATCCCCCCCCGAACGAAAATCCTGGGTACGCGCCTGCCTCGTGGTATGTGTTCGCTCTGTGTGGGGGAGACATAGATCAAACCTTGGTCGGGTCAAACTGAAGACTTCACAATAACGCACATTTACACTCTGCAATTGAGCTTACCACTCAACACAAAAAGAATGGCAGTGGGACGACCAAAGTTAACTAGACCTGTGCTTAACCAACTGAGCTACGAGCCACTTATACGACTGTGTCAATCGGCAGGATCAAACCCCCACCAACACACATCAGTTGTCATAGAAGTAAGTCGCAAACGTGAGATGAAGGGAGAGGCGAGCACCTGAATAGCAAACAGAGCTCACTTGAATACATGCGTCGTCACTGACACAAATGTGTGCAAGGTCTCATCGCAAAACTCCATCCTAGATTTATCGGAGCTCAAATTGGAGTTTAACCAAGAAATCACACCATCGATGGTTGGACAGTGAGATAGCATGCGTAGATGTATGACTTCCTGACGAAGATAGTGGTCAGTAGCCTATCTCATTGTCCTCCAATTAGAAAACGGCTAAAGATAAATAATTATCCTGATTGAAAAGTCGATCTTTATTTTCATGAAAGCGCATATTGAAGTATTATCGAACGCATATCTTAATTATTTTAAGATAATCGATGGCTGAAGTAGTTTGGGAATTAAGGACTACAGGATCCGCAGATGTAAATGTCATCCCCAAACTTGGACACTCATAGACATTCATGTTTTTCTGTTCAATTACTTAAATTCGCAGTAATGCCTGTAGTGATGGAACGCTTCTGATTTTCGAGTGTTGGCGTCATTTATCATTGCCGATTACGATTTACTTTTTTCTTGCTTTGTCGGTACACTGTAAATCGCTCAATACCAATCACATACAAAGGATGCATACCAAAATATTTTTTGATATATTTCTGTAATCTCTTGGTATATATTTGTATGCTTTTCGTATATTATTTCAAATGTGGTATGCTTTACATACGAAAGCTATACCAGAACAATGTTAAAGGAAAGCATAAATCATGTCCAAAGTCTGTTGATTTAAGGCCTTTTCTCAATAAAGATCACACTAATGTTACTACTGTTTTGTAAGTAGTGAGATAATGACATTTAAGAGTCGAACTTACAATACTGAATTCGATTTTAATACACGTAAGTCTAAGGCATTTCATGAATAATCAATAATTATTCAGCCATCAACAATTATGCATTATGTAATTTTGAAATTAAGCATATTATCAATCCGAAATAAAACCACATTATAATTCATGAACGCAAAAATAGTTATGTTTGAGATATATAAGTCAACATGATCGCACGGAAGGTATCGTTTGCATGAAATGATGTTTATCAATTTGGTTCATAAAGTAGAGCTAACTAAACGTCATATTAATGGTGCTAGACAAGTTATATATCACTCTATCAAACAAAAAATATTCACGACTGGTATTACCGAAAAAAGTTATTTGACAGTAGTATGTAATACTTCAGTTTTTTGCTATGTGACTTAAAGCTGCACATACCAAATGCATACCAGAGGCATACGAATAAGGATGAATTTGCATCGGGTATCGTATATAAAACATACCAACAACTCGTATTTCAGTGTAAAACAGCCAATCACAGATAGAATAGTTCGCATCGCTACATACCAATCACATACGAAAGTAAGTAAGATGTGGTATGAAAAACATACCAGATCTCTGTAGACATACGAGAATCTCGTATCAGATGTTAGTTTCAAATTGTTAGTAATTTTCGTATTCAGCGATTCACAGTGTAGACACTCTCGGTGTCCACGCTCTTCATAGAAATTAATCAGAAAAAGTCTTCTTTTGACGTGGAAAATTCTTGATAGTTACTGAATATAGCTTCAACATCAATATATACCTGCGGTACTTACCCCATCGATGACGTCAGTCAGACGATGATGGAAGCATTTACGATATGATATTGTTTTGATGTTTAGATTTGTTGGGCGTAATTATATCATCGCTATGTCTCTGCTCAATTCAATTTCAGAGCAGATAACGTAAAAATGAAACAGAAGTAAACGTTACAATTTTCTCTCCTGGCGCTTGTAATTTTTTGTCTCAAGTCTATCACTTGGCCAGTGTCAAAATACACAAACAATATTTAAAAATGTCTATATGTTAAAAAAATAGCAAAAATGCGGTTGTGTCAAACCGTATTCAGTGTACTACACGTAAACGAAGAAATGAATGACGAAAATTTAGCATGAATGAAATGTTTTGATGATGTTCACTTCATTTGATTCTACTTTGTGTTCTTAGGAAGTAATAATTAAAAATCTTAAGAGACGACAGAGAAAGCCTATTTATGGCTTTGAAAAATCTATCATTTTTTCCTAATATTTATACTAGAGGCACCTCATAGAGAGCATCACATCACCTGATTCACGATTTTTGAATTTTGACATTGAAACCATGCTCCGCCAAACCATGAAGAGCGATATCTTGAATTGAACACTCTACTTTGTTGCATGGATCAACGGATACGATCACTGG
Organism: Prostheceraeus crozeri; assembly: GCA_907163375.1. Taxonomy (NCBI): domain Eukaryota; kingdom Metazoa; phylum Platyhelminthes; order Polycladida; family Euryleptidae; genus Prostheceraeus; species Prostheceraeus crozeri. The sequence continues at coordinate 280,487 of CAJQUW010012612.1, read as the reverse complement.
AACACATGTACATTAGGTTACATAAAGTCATAGGCATTACAAAGAACATGCTTCACTCACCAAAACGTATAGTTAATTCAGGGCGCAATAAGCATTGCCATTTGTCACAGCATGCATTTCTGATCAGATATAGGATTATGTGCAGTTCTACGACAACTGCATAGTGCGATCTAGCTACTGACATTTTCTTCCTCAATTCGCGCACGAGTTTCTTATCATTTTTAATATGTAGCTTGTCGCCCAGCATCAGTAAAACGACAATTCTTAAATTCTACCTTCAGTCGTCTTGCAAGTTACAGAGCCTCAAACATCGCAAAATCCCATTTGTTTATGTAGATCCATGTACTTCAGAGTTTCATTCACTCAATGACGTAATGTTGGAGCACACATTTAAGAACTCAAAATGAGATTTACATAGACCGGTGTCTGACCGAGCAGCAAACAGCTATTGTCTATTGTAGTCCCAATTACTTGCGCAAAGCGTAAAATTGAACTTGAACAGAAGGGCGTTCGCATATTTCGGAGATCAACGGAAGTTGAATGCTCCCGTTCATTTCTACCTTTAAACGCACACACATGATTACACCCAACGCTATTTCTATCCATACTGTCGGACGCCTGACGCTTATGATGACACGCATGCACAATATAGAACTCGTGGAAATCTTAGATGACGACATTGGTCTCTGATAAAGTAACTTGGACCACATACACGAATTCAGCAGGAAGAACGATGAATGAGGCAAACTTCAGTACTAATCTTTATGACTAAAGCAACGACAATTAACTTAATTTTATGACAAAGAGATGTAGGCCTGCTTTAGGATTGATCTTTGCAAATTGCAGTGCTGATCCATCCATTAAAGGTAGATTTACACTAGAATACCTTCATACAATTGGCATTATGTCAAAGAGAAGGATATTGGTGCTGATAAACCGTGTTCCTCCAAATTGCAGGGACATTCAAGTTCGCAATATCTTGCACTGAAACATTTAGACATGTGAAAGAAGCGATGACTCAATTGTTTAGATAGGGAACTACGTAGTCAAAGTAAATTTCAAAATTACTTTTAAAATGATCATGAAATGAACGGAGAGGGAAAAGTTTATGTGAAACGAACCAGATGGACGAATCGCTGAACTTGAGCTGAACGGCGTTCATATTTTAATTAAAATTTTCGTGAGCTTGTCATTCACTGTAAGCCTTATTAGTATTTGTCTCCATTACTCAAATATTGTGCGCGAAAATGAAATATTTTCATTAAGGAGAGAAGTCGAAGTTATTAGGGATTTATAATGAAAATGGCAACCTATTTTTCATCCATTCACAGCTATGGATTTTGAATATTCACTGACAAAGCGTGGCACAATGGTTCACTGCTTGGCCTAGCGATCATTCGGTCCACAGGTCGAGTCCCGAAAGTGTCAATGGAAGTCGGTATGAAGGGCATCCGGACTGAAAGTACCACAACGCTCCATAAGTCTGACTATGTCAGCACCGTCCAAGCCTCCAGCATTAGGGAGTAGTGATGTTAAACCATTCATCATCATCATCAAACGTAGCTATCTTCCAAAATGCTCGTGAAATGTAAAAAAAAACAGGGCGTCGAAAATTAGAAATGTGACAGGACAAAAACTGAGCTTTATTAAATTCAGCACCACGCGATCTCACAGAATCAGAAACGAATGGCAATAGCGTGCTCGGGATGTTCACTTTCCCGAGACACCTCTCTCAAACGTGTCCTGTCAAAACTGCCTAGAGATCGCCTTGATTGGTTGGCATCATCAGTTGGTTGAATTTATCCCTTGGGGAAGAGCAGACGGTCGTAAAGCATGTGGGCTGTACATAATTTTGACTTATCTTTTCTAGGTAGAGGCCAACAAATCATTGAAGAATAGACGCCGTTTTTGTTGAAGAATTACATCCTGTTAGCGCCGCTTTGTGCGAAAATGTTGTATATTTAAGACGTATTCTTCCATTAACAACATCACAATGCACAAATTAGTATTGCTGAAGTCGTTCATACATCTTCTTCTTCTCTGAGATCTTGTTATCCGCGATCCAGGATATCGACTTTGTCAAGCTTTGGACGACTCACCATGTCACCGATGGTTCTCGACTTGGAGCACTTCCTGTATACCGTGGTCGTCAACATCGTGTCGATTGAGCGTTGGATCCGGATCACTTTTTACCTATATCATGGAGGCCTATAGCAAAGTTGGGAATCAGTAAATGAAGTTCGGAAGCTGACGTGAATGGCAAAAGTAGACCTACCTGAGAAAATGCGATGACACCTTCATAAAAAGACAATCAAGAATCAGGGTAGGATCAAAAACACATTAGTTGTGGCAGCTATTGAATACGGATTTCACATGCGATAAGCAACTCATCCTTGAATCCCTCTGGCGCCATGAACTCTACAGCATGCGTTTTATCAAATCAATCTAACCTTAAAGATTCCTATCAATAATTAAGAAATGCTTTCATGGAGCCGTTCAATAGGCCTACAGTAATAAAACATCCAGCTGATTCTGTTACACCTTAAAAAACCACAGTATAGACGAGATTAAGAGATTGTTGATCTTTGCATGCTGAGGAAGGACGCAAGAGTTTTGCCATATTTGGATGCACTTTGTTGCGTACTCTTCGTAAGAATCTCTTCTCTCATTATTTATTGTGAATAAATTGAAGACATCGCGCGGCGTGAAGTCTATATTCACTTCTCTATCGTCTCTTTGCTTGGCTCAGACAAATTAAAATGCACTATACCTCAAGAACACTATCCAATATCATCAACCTTGTCATAGAAATCTGTTATTTACTTGCCGACAACTAGAAAGTCTCAAATTTCCTTTCTTTTCCTCAATTTCAATGCTACTTGTAGTGTCGTAATTCTTATGTATAATTCAGATATAATTCACTTCATCACAATGTCTGCACTACCAACTTGTTCAAATGAACATGCAAGCATCACCATCAGACATGGTTTATCGTCCGACCCTAGAACGAGCTTCTGCATAGAACAAAGCTGACAATGATGCTTTCAGTAATAATGTAACACCCCATGGTGGGCCTGCTGTGTTCTACGCTGTTCCTTTACTTGCAAGACAAAGAAAGTTCAATAATTCGTGTGCTACAACTGACGCATACTCAACACACAAGTGTAAGGCCATCTACCATCAATTTCCATTTAAAAAATCCTTGTTTAAAAAATGTTGGATTCAAATTTTTAACTGCCATTGACTTACACTTGACAATTTCGAATTATGCACCGATAGGCCTATATTCTAATTAAATAGTTCGACTTTGATTAACTTAACTTTGACTTCGATTTACGCATCTTATGATTCCGTTACTTTCCGTGTTTGACTTAAACTTCACTATTTGATCCCTGATATTGTGACGTAGTTACTATTGTCCTCTGTATCTTGTGTGTAATGCCAACCAGCCTGAGTATTTGTCATGACAGTCTTTGCAACTGTCCACGCCATGATGACACTCAGTTCCGTGTGCGCTCCAGTAGAACGGACGAAGCGCCGAGCAATCTATAATGTTTTCATTATTGCGGATTATCTAATTAAATAGTGACAAATGCAAACAAAGTTGATGTCTTAGAATTAGTGAGAGTTAGCGGTATAGAAAATAGTGGGATTGTAGAAAAAGGTTATTGATTACATGATATTGTTTCGTCTCTTCGTTAATGCTTGGTTTGTGTTTCTTAATTAGTAGGGCTTCAATGGGGCGGATGTTGGCCCATTTTTTCGACTTGAAACGACTTGCTTTGATATTGTTTTAAATATTGAAACGCACATGATGTTAGTCATGCTATGTGTTCCATACTTCGAAAATGCTAAATTCCTAACAAGATGCGCGGGTTGGCGAAAACCGCCAATTGGGCACCTATGAATCTCAGGAGCGAATGATTTACAGGAACATCAAGATATGATGAGTGACATCGATGTTGCAAGTGAACTTTGATGAAACCAGAGCGCGCACTATGACGTCACACAGTGCAGACGGATACATAGAGTAGAAAAAGAAGAAGATAAAGAAGCAAATGCAACACGTGAAAGACAAATGAGGTATTACTCGTACACTAATCAACTACGTATGTGGCAAGAATGCATGCATATACAAATAAAACATGAGATGATAAAGTAGTGATTAGGACAAGGATTAAGTTAAAAGTAAGTTAAACGAAAAGGAAGAGCGCAAATAGATTCAAAATTAAAAGAAAGGACACTAGCAAGTACTACCATGAGACGACAATCAGACAAATAATCTTTCTCTACACATAGCTGATTTTTCAACTGAGTGTCCTACCTCAGATACGTCGACGACTATCTCGTCATCATTGCACACACTGACTACGAGAAGTTTCGTCGGCTTCTTCCTTCGCATCATCCAAGTCTCCATTTCACTGAGGATAGTGGCGATGATTTCCTTGATGTGAGCGTGCATCGGGTGAACGACGCTTTTGAGCCTTCATCATAAGCACACATTCTGCGCTTTCTACATACATTATGGCGCATTCTGTCCTAGACTCTATAAAGTCAATCTCCTCAAATACCTTTTGACAGAGGTCGGCGATTGTGTTCTCCGTCACGACAATCAGATTAACATCAGAATATTGATGAGGCTAATGTTTAGCTTAATACTTTGAATCAACAGCACCAAAATATTCGCTTCCCAATGGAGAGTTCTTCAGATGAAGATTCATTGAGCTTGTTGGATTTCTCAGTGACAATGTCAACCAACAATAACCGTCATTTTCAATTCTTTAAGAAAGAAACAAGAAAAATCTCTTCTTTCATATGATTCACATTTCTGAATGTATACGAAAATGCCAATTTTGAAAGCAAAAGAAACCGAATCCAAGAGAGGTGTAGTCACAGAATTGCCGCGCTTCGGTTTCATAGAAAGGAAGAATCATATCTAAACTAAATATCGAAATGGCACATCACAGAATACACAACTTGCTCCTTCTCGAATGGATGATTCTTGTATCGCTTACTATTGGAAATAGCAAAGAATAAGCTGTCAGCAGAGGACACCACAGCCAGTGAGAGATGCGTGCGTGTTGTGATATCACTTCGCACACACCAAAACACACATCGATGCCTGGCTTCGATTCAATGTATGCACTATACAGTGAGCAATGCCGAGGAGAGGATGTGAAATCATCAAGTGAACTAATTTTCGTACGCCTGCTACTTTTTTAAATATTGATCGGAAGGGCCAACATTATGGAGAAAACTTGTGCGCAATGATCTGAATTCTTCGAATCTGAAGGCAGCGTGGCAATCGAAGCACTTTGCTGGAACTCACATTAATCCGCAAGCGACGCACGACTTTTTTTCCTATCTCTGTAAGGTATTAGGAATTCCTTTTTGCCCACTTAATAGGTTCCTCGATGTGCCGTCAATTCCGTATTAGTCACATTTCTAGCAAACCGAAGCAGATAAACAAAATATTTATTTCTGTGCTTGCAGTAGTCCTACAAACCAACAAAAACATCCACAAGAACTTGACCATACTTTCAAACCATCACTGCCACCCATGAAACTTTATTGAGAAATCAAAACGAACGAGCAATCGAAAATGACATATGCAGCAATCAAAGCTAGATGTATCTGAGACTAGCATTCTTATCACATCGAATGGACAGACGGCTAAGGCCGCTGTCACACAGAAAAAGGCGTCTTCCACCTTCCATGTCACTCGCCTCTTTGCACATTCTTCATAAGGCGTGATGAGACGATTTTCATCTATGTTCTTCCGCCTTCCATCGTCCATCTTCCGTCTTCCATTTACCGCAGTCACACTAGGGAAATCCATTTCCGATGCAGTCAGCGCTATTTTTTACTATTTACCGTTGCTGTGACTACTGTCTTGATCCTCGTCCTCATTCGACATTGTGAACAAAGATTGTTTTCTGATTGCTTCTCTTCGCAAATCACAGCTTCCTATATCTTCCCTCACGCGTCACTTCACGTTGCTCTTATTTTAGAACAGTTACACGGCTGATGCTTGATGGATGATGGAAATGAACTTCATCAACCGCATAATTTCATGCCTTATGTCCGATGGACGACGCCTTATGAGTTTCCTGTGTAACAGCGTAACAGACGATGGAAGATGACTTTTCTGTGTGATAGGTTGTATTCTTTTCTGCATGCAATCGAAGGAAAATCCCAGATGGAAGATGGAAGATGTAAGACGCCTTTTTCTGTGTGACAGCAACCTAAAAGAAATTTTTCATCTCGAAGGGATCAACGGACGAAACACCCATCAAACATATCTGCGGAAAAATACTGAACCTGCACTGTGTGCACTGAATTACTATACCCAGTCAGCAACTTCAATATGTGCAATAAAAAACCACGGTATATCAGATCCAATGTTCTAAACGCTTATCCATATAGGCAGCTTCAATTGGGAATATTCAAATAATTACTGTCAGGTCATTTACTATAAATGCTATTGGTACTACGTAACCCCTTACTACCTGCCGCATAGCTCCTTCTCTTCTCTTACCATAGTTTGTATATTTCGTATATCTTTTTTTATATATATCTTGATGCGAATTTCAAATTTTATTCTGCAAATCATTCACTGACTGCCTGATGATACCTACGGATAGTAGGAGAAATATATTGCAGTAATAAGCAATTGATAAATTCTAATAATTTATGTAACCCTTTACTACCTGCCGCATAGCTCCTTCTCTTACCATAGTTTGTATATTTTGTATATCTTTTTTTACATATCTCTTGATGAGAATTTCAAATCTTATTGTGTAAATCTTTCACTAACTGCCTGATGATACCTACGGATAGTAGGAGAGACATATTGCAGTAATAGGCAATTGATAAATTCTAACAATTTACTTAGCTCTTTCCAATCTATAAAAATAGGCAGCTTCATCAAGCCTCTACACCAAAAAATAAAATAATATATCACTCGTTCCGAATCGTCCGTGTATACAGACATCAACGACAATGTAGTGCAAATATTATAAGAATTAAGATCCTTGCCACATATTCAGACACTACCAACTTACGACTCAAAGAAGCCAATTTGATGCATAATCTACATGTATGTCCAGTCTCTGAAATCAAATGATGAAAGTGAGGAACTACGGGTTTTATGCTTTAATGCAGTGCCCTTTGAAATTTATATTTCCATATCCTCCTAGCTTTTCTCTTCCTTCTGTTACCTGACACAAGCTGAGAAGCCAAAACATTCAGACTTAAGTAACAATAACTTGCAGCGCCTGGCTTTCATATCAATTGCAACAATTTTGGTTATTGTGCTGCCAAAAAATGAAATTTTTCTTTGTAGTTGTCTGCATCTGCATTCTTCAGGAGCAGTCAACGGCTGTTCCTCAGAAGCCTCTGTTCTTGAGCATGTCTTACTGTCTATTCACTCTCGTCACAACTGCGACATTCAATTCGCCTGTTTTCGTTATGACGTTAGAGAAAAATATAACGTCGACGCAGTATGTCCGCTTCTTATTATTTTATCAGTTCAGTTAGACTGTCAGACGATCTTGATAGTCATGGAAGATTCTGGAAGGCAAAATTGCATTTCTAATTTCTTTTTATTTAAATATTGCGCTATGTTATTCAGACAAAAACCTTTAGACCATGATGCATTGATGGAGACACCTCTTCAGCGAAACTTATCTGTGTTGGACTTAATTTCATTCGGAGTTGGAGCAATGTTGGGGTCATCCGCTTTCGCAACTGCTGAAATAGTTGCACATAGCTACGCAGGATCATCAGCCTTCATTTGTTTTCTGTTGGCAGGATTTTCAAGTATTCTAAATGGACTGTGCTACTCTGAGCTATCTGCACACATTCCAAGAGCTGGGTCGGCTTATGCATTTACGTACGTGATTGCTGGTGAGTTTTTGGCTTTCCTCACTGGTTGGTTTATCTTACTCGAATACATCACCGGCGTTGCTGGCATTGCTGCATTTACGGCTACAAATGTGGATTTACTTGCAAATAAAACTATCAGTGCAGCTATCATGGAGCATATAGGCATGTTGGCGAGCGGTGACGCATTATACTTCAACCGACTTCCTAATTTTGTTGGAGGCGCCATTGTTCTCATTCCTTTGGTAATTGTTGGGGCTGGCAATTTTAGCACTTCTTTGATAAATAATATTTTGAATTTCGTGACATTCTGCATTATAATAATTTCCACCGTTTTCATGTTCTGTCATTTCAACATAAACAACTTCATCTCAAAGTCCCATCCTCAATTCTTGCCTTATGGATTCGGCACTTTCCTGGCTGGCTCGGGACAGGCTTTCAATAATTATGCAGGATTTGATTCAATTTGTGTTGCTGGTGAAGAGGCACGGAATCCTCAAAAGGCCATTCCAATAGGAATAGTCACTTCTATTCTAACTGTCATGGCTGTGAATGTAATTCAATCCATTGCCCTATCCGGCTACGTCGGTTGGTGGACCTACGATGGTCAATTGGGTCTTGTGAGTATATTATCAAGTCCATCTGTTGTTTGGTTGCATCTTCTGGTCGCCGTCGGGGTAATTGAGGGCGGACTTTACAGTCTAGTTTGCTGCGCTTATCCAATCCCAAGGATCGCTTACTCTATGGCCTCCGATGGACTATTATTTTCTCCTATGGGATGGATTAATCCAAAGACAAAAGTTCCACTGATTCCTCTGATGATATTTGGCGTCTTCACCATGCTAATCACTATCCTCTTCAACTTGAAAACTCTCATGTCTTTATCTGCGATAATAACTTTACTCAGTTATATAATTGTAGCGGCTGACGTCATTGTCCTACGATACATGCGATCTGAGCTGTACACAACCAAAGACTCAAGCGACGTTGGCTTCTTGTACCAAAGGTTTCGGAAGCTGAAATTCATTCACTCTCAATCACCAGGACTTGTTCCGTGTTTGGCCCTGCTAGGCTTTACAGTCTTCAGCTGTGCCCTCCTCATTTTAGCCACTAATACACATATCAATTCGCTTCATACTGAAGCATGGTCAATTGTCTTATTGGTTGCATTATTAATCGCTTCGATAATAAGTGTGATCATTATTGCACTGCACCGACCATACAACAACAAGGGTGCTGGAACGTTTCAGGTAAGCTTCTTGTATTTATGACAATAATAATGCTGGTGCAGTAGCCTCGTGGTATGTGTTCTCTGTGTTCAACCTTGATCAAACCTTGGTCGAGTCAAGCTGAAGACTTTAAAATATGTACACTCTGCAATTGTGCCTACCAGTCAGGACAATAATAATTAAAGAGGTATGAGTGAAAACAGGGTCGCGTAGAGGAAAGGCGCTTTGCTTCCCAGTTTAAAAACGGCTTGTTTGTCTATTTTTTGTATTCATTTTGTTTGCCTGTGATCCTGCACATTCAGCTTTTTTACCATTAATTCATGAAAATGCTAGCCGCACTCTTGAAGTGATGTGGGAGCAATTCGATTGTTGAAGAACTTACGATAGATTAGATATGATTATAACTATGAAGTAGACAGAAATATTTAATTTAGCTTTCAATAGGGCATGTTACACATTTGTCTTGACTATGACAGCAGACAAATTGAATTAATTATTATTGAAATTATTTAGTAAAATATCAAATCCATCGAAATTCGCTCATTTCGGTTCACCAGCTCGAGAACCGATGCAAGCAGATGAACAGCCCTAATGAACAGCCCTTTTGAGGTGATGTCAGTGCAATTAGATTTCTAAGGATTTATGGTAGAAAATGAACTTTACTGCTTATAAGTAGATAGGAATATATTCAATTCAAAAATGTCTTTTAGCATTTCCAGTTTGCAATCTTTAGTATGATACCCTTTGTTTATAAAGTCGGGTCTATTACACATTTGTTTTGAGATAAAAGATGTTCACTGCATGAGCGTCACTTAAATGATGCTCTCTTTTTCGACGTCCATTATATTCACGTGGTTGACTAAACAACGGGAGATAATATTCATATTGAGAGACGCAAAAAAGGCAACCTCCTAGGTACGTCCACCTATTACTATCGACGCGGGACACCGAAGTACTATCTTGATTTGTATATAAATTTTAATAGAAACTCGACCGTAAAACAAAGGGGAGTCGCTTTCTTTTGCCTTCCTCAATATGTCGATAATATTCCTTTGGCGTCTTTCTGTTGTATTCTCGAAAGACAGTGGAAGATGTATAGACTGTAAACTCGTAGAAAATTTGGAAACTATGCATATCTCTGATGAGTACAAAAATATCCATGGTAGCTCGTATCTTCTAATGTTTTAAAATTATTCGATATCTTGGTTGAGGACAAATAATTTGTTTCCAAGAGCTTAGCATACAGAGATAGCATAGAAATTAACAATACCATAGAAAGTCCTAGAATGTAAATTGCATGAAAATTATGGCACACGCCGGGGGAACTTAGTTGGGGCAAAATGCAACTTGTACGATCTGGCATCCATGTTTTTTGATTGGCATTTATATTTATCAGGCCAATTCTTGATCTGGATTGTTGGCCCTTATCCAAAGACCATGTACTCAAAAGCAATAGTGAATTTACAAAATGCTGCGCCGACAGGATGACAAAGAAGGAAATCCTTTTAAAGGTTCTGTACGATCATCATTTTGAAATATCGCTCCGATAATCTATCAATAGTATAATCAGACTCTTATGCAACTTGTAATGTCGATTTACAGAACATGCATAACTCCAGCTTGAAATCAGAGGCCATGAAATCTTAGAGTATTCATTTTACTTTAAAGGGTTCCCCTGTTCACTAAATTTGAATGATTTTCAAAATCTCTACATGCATTCGAACATCAGCTTCCAAAATATCACATGTGTCATTCAATGATTAATAGAAAAGTTCCAGCGACATTTCATTTATTTGAGAAATGATTGTCGGTAAAGAAACTTTCAATGTGTTTATTCCAGAAAAGCGCTAGGTTTCTTAGCTGCTTGAAGAAGAAATCCAATAATACGACTTTCTATCTGTGAATTCTTCAGATGTTCTTACAAACCAGTACACCGACTACTTTCAATTATGACTTTGTGAACCAATTTTTAATTCTCATTCCAATATTGAAACATTGGGAACTAGTTGTCAGTGACTGCTACAAATAGACACACTATATTAATCCATGGAATAGTAGGCTATTTCACATGAAACAATGCCGCCATCTCACTTGCAATTCTCTTCATGAAAATCCTGTAATTAGGTGTCAACAACTTCCACACCCAACTTGACAAATAATTTCACTATGATACAATGTTTTAGATCGAATCTGATCTACAAACCATAGATTTTTCCATGTGCTATCATTGTACATAGGCATGATATCAAACTTCCATTCTAGTGTATTATTATCCACTTCTATGAGAGATAGGAGAGTTTTCAGTCTTTGAATATTACACAGTCTTTGGTATTCTCGTTCAATTGTTATCGATAAACGTCTCATTGAGTGGAGAATCGGAGTTCCGTAGTAGTCTAGATTTCTGTAATAATTATAGTTTACACCACGAGTGATGACACGAGTGTGAAGTGTGAGGAATTGTTTTTAGAGGGGTTCGCTGAATTGTCACCACAGCAGATTTTTCTGGAAGTAGGTGGCTTTACTGATTTGCTTTTGAAGTTGATGAAGGCGTCATGGCAGCAGATTTTTTTGTTGTAGCTCAAAAAAATGACAGTCACAAAATTTCATCTTGTTGCAATACGAGTACTGCCATTAGATCCTTCTTGAGATCTGGGGACATCGACTTAAATCGGCGTCTGCCGAGCAGTTGAAATTATTGTCCATTCTAGTCCCACAAACTCACTTAAAGTGAAAGTCGGATTTCTATGCATGAATCTGTCAATTGAAATAAATACTGAAAAATATAACTTTTGTTCAATAGAAATTCAACCGATTAATGGCAGATCATGTTTGATGATCTGACGACATGAAGGGGCTTACTAGAAACCAAAACAATAACCACGATTGACCGAAATACATCACACAAGTAATATGGATGCCGTGTGCAGTTGTTGAAAACAATTGAAGGAAGATTTCGAATTGAAGTCGAAGCAGGAATTCTCTATACTAATTCACAATCTACTGCTTAATTCATCAAGCCACTAGAAGAAATTATGTGAATTTCATTTTGTGAGCGGAAAAATATATTTATAATTTTAATAATATATTATATATATTTATATTATATATATCTCTATTTTAAAAATATATAATAGCATCTGCTGTCATGACGCCTTCATGTATTTCAAAAGCAAATCTGTCAAGCAACTTGCTCTAAGAAATGTCGCAATTCTACAAACTGCGGGAGAAATCTGCTTGAAAATTGCAATCATACTCATAAAAAATGACAAATAAAGGCTGGATCATCACTTCTGTAAGTACACAGTCTCGTTAGCACTTGTAGATCCATAAACAAATGGAATTTTGTGGTATTCGACAATCCGTAACTTGCAAAACGACTGGACCCATAACTTAAGAATTGTCGTTTTACTGATGTTGGGTGACAATATACAAATTAAAAATAATAAGAAGCTGTAGTTGACCAGGTGACGGGAGATCATCTTTCTGAGCAAGTTATACAAAGTAATTAAAACTCCCCTTTTCAGTTTAGGCCAATATAATCAAGTAAAATTTAAAAGTAACGGGGACAGGCCTTCGGCGTCCAGCACCGAATCATGGAAACATCGCCATCCAAATATCGACCGTTGAAGGTGTTGGACGCCGAAGGCCTGTCTCCGATACTTTTGACTTTTACTTGATTATATTGGCCTAAACTGAAAAGGGGAATTTTAATTACTTTGTATAACTTGCTCAATAAGAAGCTCTTGTAGCTGTAGGAACTTAGGAAGAAAGCATCAGAAGCTCTCGGGAAACACCCAAATGTAGTCCATCTCAGTTGTTTTGTAGCTGACATCATTATCAACTTTCAATCACTATTTTTCCGGTGAGACAAGTGATCATTTAGGGTGTTTTGTGAATTCTCTTTTGACATAAGCAATTGATTCCTATTATAGTATTCCTAAGTATTTCTAAGTGTTGATTCCTATTACAGTTCAAGCAATTACATAGAAATCGGTTGAATGAGGAGATAAATAACATGCATCACAATTTCAAAGAATGCACACTTGTGGTTCTTGTTATGCTTGTCAGTCGCAATAACTGTGGTTAAACGTGAATTACTCACACCGTCACTGTACGACGCGACAATTCTCGCCTAGCAAATTCGCATTCATGCTGACGGCATTCATGCTGGAAATATTTTTTTATGGCAGGATCTGTATCATTTTTTCTACAGATATCATCAACACGGTTACTGTTCTTATCAGCACGATCTTGGACGCTGCTCTCAACAGTTTTCATTCGTGGCATTCTTTCTTTTCGTGACTTTCATTGCTCAAGCTCCGTCAGATAGAAATCTTTATCATGCGCAAATATCACTTGACGAATCTACCAAATTAATTTTGATAAGAACGTCACTTGCTCCTGCTTTGAAGCCTTAAAAATGCCGACGTCAGATTACGAATGCCAATTCGTGCAAATTATCCAATTGCAATGGTGAATTTTATCACCATCATCACTGAGTTTTCAGACGCACATGAATGTCCTTGTTATCAAACTTTGACGTTTTTATGATAGTTTCTGCTATTCTTTCAATAATAAAAAGGTGTTCCCTGTCAGTTAAGACTTTCACTTGTTGTTCCTCCTATAGTCATTAATGTGAGCGTCACTCAGTTTATCTATGTGCGAGAGAACAGATGGAATAAAATGTTGCAGTGACATGTGCTTTTTCTTTTTTCACTAAACATCATCAACATTCAAGAAGTTGATTGATCTTTGTGACAATGGAAGATTCTGAGGAACACAGAAGCCCTTGCAAGACGTTTTCTGCTTCTATGCAACTCCTTGTTCCGATACAAGGAGTTGCCTCACATTCACAACACTTTCCATCATTACAATTGCCACCGTTTTCATGTTCTGCCATTTTAATCCAAACAATGTCATCTCAAAGTCTCATCCCAATTTCTTGCCATATGGATTCGGTACTTTCCTGGCTGGCTCTGGCCAAGCCTTCACAACTTACATTGGATTTGATTCAATTTGTGTTGCTGGTGAAGAGGCAAAGAATCCTCAAATAAACTATTCCTATAGGAATAATCACTTCCATTCTAATTGTCATGGATGTGAATGTTCCTCAACTTGAGAACTCTCATGGCCATGATTGCAATAGTAACTTTACTGGGTTATATAATAGTCGCATGTGATATTATTATCCTTCGATATATGCGATTTGAGCTTTATTTGACAAAGGACACAAATGAAGTTGGCTTTCTATACCACAGATTTCGAAAGCTGAAATTCATCCACAGTCAGGCACCAGGACTTGTTCCGTGTGTGGCACTGTTTGGTTTTATGATTTCAAGCGGTGCTATTCTCATTTTTGCTACGGATGCGTCCGATTACATTGCTGAGGTTAAAGCGTGGGCAATTGTGATATTGGTTATATTGTCTTGCGCTTTGATTGGGAGTGTTGCTATCATTGCACTACATCGACCATACGATAACAAGGGCAGTGGAACATTTCAGGTAGGATATCTATGCTTTTTTGCGACATCACTTGTACTTTTGTGTTGTTGTCAGCAAAAGACACAAATGCTTTGAGGCTTCGACTTACAGGACGATGTTAACACAGTTGTTTTGCAACGCATCTCATGCAATCCACTCACTTCAATGAAAGGTGTCCAAACCTTACATTCAACACTCATACACACCTTCTGCAATTAAACCAGAAAATACACGGGTCTGTCGGCAGCAGAAAGCGGGGTGCGGAGTCGGAGTCCGGCCTATAACTAGACGCGAAATATAATACAAACAAATTATTTGTGCTCGTGCATATCTGTCACTGTCTTGATGTCAACTTTCTCCGTCAAACAAAAGTACAAAGACAGCAGTGTATGCAAAGCTTGTAATAATTGAGGGAATGAACCGTGATGGTGAAAAAAGGGTTGTCGCTTCACTGGGTGATTTAGTAGAGAGGACAAGCCTTCCTAGCCTCGATCACACCTACGCACCAAAGGTCAAATCGGAGACAAAAATGAAACACTAGTTTGTTTGAGGACATAACCTCTTACCCTCACGTTAATCGTGTGTGATGTCTCCTCCAAAGCTCATATTAAAATCGAAAGTGTACTCATATTTTTTGGAGAAGGATGAGGGATTTTCCTGCCTGGTAGAGACTGAAGAAAAACCATGTGGGTCACACATCAACAAGCTGGGAGGAGCCGAGTCGTATGCATCCAACTTAAAGCGACATTTGATAAACTTTCATCGAAAATGATTGATAATTGATACAGCAATGACCACTAAAGATAGGTTCAGGTATAAGCCTATATTGATCTATGATGCAGGTTACCAGTTTTTCAAAAAACTAGGCTATATATATTGGCCACCCGGAGTCGGAGTCGGAGTCCTATCAACCACCGGAGTCGGAGTCCTATCGAAATGATAGGACTCCGCATCTCTGATGCAGACAATGGATGGACGTTTCGAGAGAGAGAGAGAGAGAGAACAAGAGTGAGAGAGAATGAGACCTCCATAATTGGAAGTCGGAAATCATAACAGCGCTTTCAGCACAATTGTTAGAAAACATAAATTCATTTTGAGTCATTATGTGGAAATGCTTATTCGCGATGAAATATTTGTGTGACTATTTGGTAGGCGATTTCGTATATTTTTCCTTAAAGACTTACTAACGAACTCAATAAAATGATAAAACACTCAAATCGTGATCGAAGCATCTCATTCCGCAGGTGATTCCATGATGGTCACGAAGCTAAATTCTTAGCGAACGAGTTTTAGTCCTTTACAGAAGGGATGCATCTCCTGAGGACATTGGCACAAAGGCAGGACAGGTGTATTCAATTAAAGACCAAATTTAAAAGGACTGAATCTCAAGAGTTTGCTGATGCTATAATGATTTCCAAGGTGGTGAGGCAAGCCACAAACGAAGCGCCATGTTCCTCTTAGGTAGGCTGCACATGTAAGCTTGAATACAATTAATGTACATCCAGTGAGCAGAATCGATGAGGCAACGTAGAAAACTGAGGCAATAAGTCCGCGATGCAACGAATTGAAGAGAAGATTAGACGAAGTAGGCTCAGATCCCGGCAGATGATTTAATGCAAACACACACTGTAAATTGAAAAGGTCTGATACGAGATTCTCGTATGTTTAAAGAGTCGGTATAAATCAACCAAATCTCATTTCATTTATGTGATTGGTATGTAGCGATACGAACTATTCTATCTGTGATTGGATGTTTTACACTGTTGTTGGTATGTTTTATATACGAGACCCGATGCAAATTCATCCTTATATGCATCTGGTATCCTTTGGTATGTGCCTTTAAGTAACATAGCAAAAAAATGTATGTATTACATACTACTGTCAAATAACTTTTTCAGTAATACCAGTCGCAAATATTTTTGTTTGATAGAGTGATATTTAACTAGATTAGATCTATTGTGAATTATATGCCCGCGAGATGGTCGTTGTTGCTACTTGTCTAGCAACATTAACAGCACGTTTTGTTAGCTATACTTTAACAAGTTGATGAACGTCAATTCATTCAAACGATATCTTTCGTGCAATGATGTTGATTTATATATCTCAAACAAAACTATTTTTGTCGGTTATTGTTAGTGTTTGTATTTAGGATTAATAATATGCCATATTTCAAAATTACATGATGCACAATTGTTGATGGTTGAAATCTTATTGAATTCATGAAATGCCTTAGACTTACGTGTATTAAAATCGAATTAAGTATTGAAAGAATGACTCTTGAATGTCATTATCTCACTACTTGCCACACAGTAGTACATTAGATTGACAAAAGTCATGTAATCAAGAAAAGATCATTATGCTTTCTTTTAACATTGTGCTAGTATGGCTTTAGTATGTAAAGCATACCACATTTGAAATAACATACGAACAGCATACAAATATATACCAAGAGAATACAGAAATATACCAAAAAATATTTTGGTATGCATCCTTCGTATGTGATTGGTATTGAGCGATTTACAGTGTAGGCGAAGTAGGCTCAGATCCCGGCAGATGATTTAATGCAAACACAGGACGTGAGTGACGAATCTACCGCACTTTTTCACATATCTAACAAGATGACCAAATGGCTACCTTGCTCCCTCAAACTGGTTACTTTGCCGTGTGGGAATCCACACTTTTACCTGTATTCTGGAATTAAACCGACCGATTTCCAGTGAAATAAAACATTTAGAAATGTGAGTCGTCCAATAAACGTCAGTCTATGGTCGTGAGTAAAACACGGTTTCATATATCATTCATTCTTCATTGGAGTAAGTGGACGAGAACGGAGAGATACCAATCAAAAATGAGCTATTTAGCAAAAAGGTGTTCTTAAAGCGGGATAACGACACTCATTTATGACGTATTTTTGTATGTTTGCACAATTTCAAAAGGATCTGGAGACAATACTAGTAGATCTCATCATGCCAGACAAATTGACCCTAATCGATGATGTTCTTAGAAAACTCTGGTAAGAGAGTCAATGAATTTTTTTGGTGGACAAAATGAAAATTAAAAAAGCGTAAAACAAAGGAAGCATGCAGGATGTGCGGGCATCATTTCAGAAGTTGAAACACTTCCTACGCAACTTGCGAATAATGACAGCTGCACAGTATTTCACGAGAGCGGAAGCGTCCAAGATAATACACAGAATGAATCCAAAATAATTCATTCATAGCAGCTTGCCGCTTGATAAAGCAGCATGGCGAATGGATCAAATTTCTACTTTTGCTGAAAGTGTTCAGGAAAGATCTGACGTTGAGATGAACCATCATCGTCATCTTTGATAATGGGACCGACAACTATTTCATACTCGTGAACTCTAAGTAAAGAGTATTGGAATATTGAAGAAAGCATAGCTACAGCCACAGAATTAGATATTTTGTTTATCTGCTTCGGTTTGCTAGAAGTGTGATTAATTCGAAATCGCCGGCGCATCGAGGAACTTATTAAGTGGACAAAAAGGAATTCCTAATATCTTACAGAGATAGGGAAAAAAGTCGTGCGTCGCTTGCGGATCAATGTGAGTTCCAGCAAAGTGCTTCGATTGCCACGATGCCTTCAGATTCGAAGAATTCAGATCATTGCGCACAAGTTTTCTCCATAATGTTGGCGCTTCCGATCAATATTTAAAAAAGTAGCAGGCGTACGAAAATTAGTTCACTTGATGATTTCACATCCTCTCCTCGGCATTACTCACTGCATAGTGCATACACTGAATCGAAGCCAGGCATCGATGTGTGTTTTGGCGTGTGCGAAGTGATATCACAGCACGCACACCTCTCTCACTGGCTCTAGTGTCCTCTGCTGACAGCTTGTTGCTTGCCATTTCCAATAACAAGCGATACACGAATTATCCATTCGAAAAGGAGCAAGTTGTGTATTCTGTGATGTGCCATTTCGATATTTAGGCTAGATACGATTCTTCCATTCTAGGAAACCGAAGCGCGCAGATGAATGTAATTCTGTGGCTACAGCTTTTGTAGCAACTTCCCCCCCCCACCCATACACACATAGCATGGCTACGAAGTGTCGCATCCCCCACTGTAATCCGACGTTTCGAACTATCGCCTCAAAATGTGAAGCGGTGGTATAATCAACCGTTAAATAATTGCCATGAACGACTTTGGCACAACCTTTTTGATCCCAGACATTTGATGGCAAAGTTCATGACTATGAAAGCACTACGCGCCCGTAGAAAACTATCATTATAGACCTTTTTCTTTTGTAATACGTCCTCCATCTCTTTCATGACTTACGTGCATTTGATTGCGATCTTCTTGAATCAGATTATCTGACATACACAATATTTTATAGGTATCAAATTATTAATTGCATGGCATTATATATACATATATCAAATTATTTTCCATGCCAGATTTGATGAAATCTATGCATTTCAAGATGTAGAAATTTAAACCTAGGATTATGAAAAGCGGTACAACAATACAGATATATTGTGTGACTAATATCATGATCTCGAACTGGTGATATATCTCAAGTGAAAATTACTGAAAGCTAAAATAAAGTGAACAGATTCGAGGATTCATTCATAATAAGTAGCCTGAGAACGAAAATAGAAATAACTATGTATTTTATATGAACATGACTTGCTTTTATTTATTGCTTTTTTAAGCGCAGCAAAGTCGGCAGAAAATTTATATCTCCATGCCATTCGATTTCTAAACCGAATTTCAAATCTGTCGACTAACGCTTATTGCTAATGGTGCCCTTTTAAATTTTGATTTCTGAGATACATAATATGGTGAACTCGCAAATAGGCGAACATCAGGCGTGCTGCTCATGAAATTCAAAGGAAAAAGTATTCTTACATTCACTTTCGCAATGACCTTGTCCAATGAAAGTCTTCGAGCTTGAGTCTTCATTTAACGAAGCAATTGCTCGAAGCAGGAATATATCACCCACCATCACAATCAACTGTTTTACAAGGAAAGTTGATTTGTGATCCTTGATGTGGCATACCAATTTTCTTGACTTCGAAGTTGTGGTTACAGGAGTGAAGGACTAAATCGATGAAGATTTGCGCCGAAGTGTTCAGATACATACCACTAAGTTGGAAATCAGCAAACGGAAGATCTGTTTACGCCGGGCACTAGTGCTGTTTTCGCAACTAGATTTCATTTTCGAAATCGAAATCGAAATTATAAAACTCATAAAAACGTTTTCGAAATCGAAATTATAAAAATTAAAGAATGATTTTTCGAAATCGAAATTGAATTTCGAAAACAGCACTACCGGGCACCTCGCAGTTAGTCGTATCAATGAAAGTCACTCTCTTGATCAACAAGCAAGCAACTTACAGTTCTGACTTCAATCAGCGTGACCGCTGGTTCAACAGACTTTTGAAGCAAGCTCTCCGAGAAGTCAAAGTTTCAAAAGGAGATGCAGAATTTCACAGCGTGTGATGCGGCAAATACACGAAAACCATTTTGTCAACTAACTAGTTTATGGATTATTGCCGTCCTACGATCGCTTGTAGTGGTGATTATTATATGTAAAATATGCGGAATTGTTGTTTAGCCTTACACCTTTCAATGTTTTAGCATCTAGAAGGCGTGTTATTTCACATTTCTGGTGCATTCATATCGCTTAAATAACATAAAATATTAAAAGCAAGTCTTGATCCTATAAAACATAGACAATTCCAAATTTTTGTGCTCAGGGTACTTCTCATGGAAGAACCCTCGAGTTTGCACACTTCATTTATATTAGAAGAGAATCTACAGTGAAATTTCACAATTAATGAAAGCAGCCGAACACTAGGGAAACTAGGGAACACGGTCGCACAAATGCTCAAGTTTGCCAGTTTACTCATAGCCAAATGTATGCCGCCGTAGTTAATAACATGAAAATGACAGGCATGCAAGATAGGCAATATTATCAGAGCAGGCTTTTAGACATTCACTCTTGTTACACAATGTTAATCACACATTTATTTAATTACTTGCATGTAGCATGACTTTCAGCATAACCTTAAGCATACAGTGCTCTTTAAGAATCCCAGGATTGGTAGACCAAAGGTCTTAAAAGTGAACATCAATTTGAGCGACCGTGTTATTACAAAGTATACTTCTGAAATGCTCTCTTGAGCGAATAGTCATAAAGTGCCCCCTCGAGCGAATGCTTGTCAGCAGAAATGCCTTAAAAGGTCCATGGTCATCAGAATAAAGACAATATGTCAGTATTGAATATGAGTTGATTGCGAAGCACTTTTCTTAGTTCGGTTGCCTAACTCCATACAGGATCGATGTTTGGTCAAACAGTTACTCTTGCTACTATCTTGCATCCTCGAATATCAATGCCAGTTCATTTAAGGCATTCAATTGATGTAACAAGGAGAATTATACGTACATTTGTCTATAGCGCGAGACCAACTGGACCAACTTGGTTGGCATGAGTGAGGAGTGCCCTACCAATGCCGCGTCAGAAAGCATTCCGACATTAGCCCGCGTGCCCGCTGACTCCGTCGTCTTCGTCGTTATCCAAGTCGTCGCTGCCGAGCCGCTGGTGCTTGAAAGTCACTAAACATCGCGCCGACTCATCATGGCAGTGCTCGCAAATTAATTGCGCCACCTATTCACCAACATGTACTTGCAGGTTCTTTAACTCAACTGAATAGCAGCACAGTAATCCAAAGACGATTCCACTGTCTCTGTGCTACCCGGCGCAGAAAAGTCTCGATCAATTATAACGCCCCCCCCCCAATTTGGCATTTTTAGATATTCCAGATCGAGGTAATAGAATCTTTCTGAGGTCGTCGTCATTTGCTCCTTCTTTGGAGACGTTGAAAATGCGGCCGTCAGATCATAAGTACCAATCCTTGCATATTATCAAACTGTAGTGATGAATGTAATCAAAATTCTCAATCACCATCATCACTGAGATTGCAGACCCGCATGAATGTCATTGTTATCAAATTTAGTCGCTTTAATTTAGCTTCTGTTTTCCTTCATGAAAAAAAGAGGTGTTCCTCATGAGTTGTGCCTTTCAATGCACTCCATTGTCATTATTCCTATAGTCTTTAATGTGAGAGACATTCAAGCCACCTTTTCGTGAACAAATGCATCAATAAAATGTTACACTGACGTTGCAACGTTGCCAGTCGTGAGAGAAGGCTAAAATGCTGGATTCATGTTCTTTCCTCATTCACTTTGTCATTAACATTGAAGAGGTTGACTGATCTTTGTAATTATGGAAGATTCTGAGCAACACGGAAGCCCTTGCAAGACGTTTTCTGCTTCTATTTGCAACTCCTTGTTCCGATACAAGCCTTTTGAACATGACAAGCTGATGGACACACCTCTCCAACGAAGCTTGTCACAACTAAACTTAATTGTGTTCGGCATAGGTGCTATGTTGGGGTCCACTATTTTCGCAACCAATGAAATAGTTGCACATAGCTACGCAGGATCAGCTGCCTTCCTTTGCTTCCTCCTGGGAGGATTTGCATGCATTCTGAATGGTTTATGCTATTCTGAGCTATCTGCACACATTCCAAGAGCTGGGTCGGCATACGTTTTTACTTACGTGATTGCTGGTGAGTTTTTGGCTTTCATCACTGGCTGGTTTATCTTGTTTGAGTACATCACAAGTATTGCTGCGTGTTCGGTCTTTATGGCGACGAATGTGAATATACTTGCAAACGACACTATCAGTACAGCCATCATTGAACACATAGGCATGTTGGCAAGCGATGACGCATTATACCTAAACCCATATTTCAACTTCCTAGCAGGTGCCATTGTTCTCATTCCTTTGGTAATTGTTGGAGCTGGAAATTTCAGCACTTCGATTGTAAACAAGATTCTCACATTCACAACACTTTCCATCATTACAATTGCCACCGTTTTCATGTTCTGTCATTTTAATCCAAACAATGTCATCTCAAAGTCTCATCCCAATTTCTTGCCATATGGATTCGGTACTTTCCTGGCTGGCTCTGGCCAAGCCTTCACAACTTACACTGGATTTGATTCAATTTGTGTTGCTGGTGAAGAGGCAAAGAATCCTCAAAAGACCATTCCTATAGGAATAATCACTTCCATTCTAATTGTCATGGCTGTGAATGTCATTCAATCTATTGCCCTGTCAGGATATGTCGGCTGGTGGAACGTTGAAGGTCAAATGGGTCTGGCGGACATCTTTTCCACTCCATCCGTTGTTTGGCTGCATCTTCTGGCAGCTATTGGAGCTCTCGTTGGAGCACTTTATTGTTTAGTTTGTTGCGCTTATCCAATTCCACGGATCGCCTACTCTATGGCCTCCGACGGACTGCTATTTTCTCCAATGGGTTGGATTAATCAGAAGACAAAAGTTCCACTGATTCCTCTACTGATATTCGGCGCCCTCACAATGTTGCTTACAATGCTCCTCAACTTGAGAACTCTCATGGCCATGATTGCAATAGTAACTTTACTGGGTTATATAATAGTCGCATGTGATATTATTATCCTTCGATATATGCGATTTGAGCTCTATTTGACAAAGGACACAAATGAAGTTGGCTTTCTATACCACAGATTTCGAAAGCTGAAATTCATCCACAGTCAGTCACCAGGACTTGTTCCGTGTGTGGCACTGTTTGGTTTTATGATTTCAAGCGGTGCTATTCTCATTTTTGCTACGGATGCGTCAGATTACATTGTTGAGGTTGAAGCGTGGGCAATTGTGATATTGGCTATATTGTCTTGCGCTTTGATTGGGAGTGTGGCTATCATTGCACTACATCGACCATACGATAGCAAGGGCAGTGGAACATTTCAGGTAGGATATCTATGCTTCTGTGATTGAAGAATATGTAACAAGCCCATTCTGCTCGATAGATGTTCCTATGAGCTCAAATTTCGAATTGATGCATACTTTGTATGATAATGACATTTCTATTTGAAGCCACAGAAGCAGACAGTTAATTGCTTGATGCACACTTTACAAGTTGGGTTACTGCATCAGTCAATCTGAATCATGTCTATATAATATACGGTGTTAATCTACATCCAACATTTATACGCTACAAGAAGTAGTGAATTAGGTTAGGGTGAACGGAAGTCAGAGATTGTACGCTTCTTCATGTTTTAAAGTGGGAGTCCGAAAAGAATGGGCGGGCAGGGCGTTCGGCAGCAGATAGCGTTGGAAGCGGACAAAAGCTGGCCGTCGCGAATATGTGTTGGTGGTGAAGTGATTTCTAAGCGATGAGCAAGCCAGATTCGAAGCGTCATGCTGTTATTGAATACACATGTAGTGGCGATGCGCCCTTAAGGGCAGATGGGACAATTATGACTAATACCGTAGCCTACAGAACAGACAATCCTAAACTTTAACGAACGAATAATCTAACAGCTTACTGAACCAATGAAGAAAGTGACGCCTAGTTTCAATAAAATTAAGTAGTTATCATGTAAAAGTCGTGATGCACGCTCATCTCCATTGGCATTGATATCGAATTACTCGAACTCATCACACGTGACGGGAAATCTGTCCAATTTGACACTAGAGGAATACGTAATCAAATGGGCAGTGTCGAAGGAGTCCTTGCAGCGTGGTGACAAACATGTATTTTCAAAAAGTCATTAATTATTTCAGCGTTATTCAGCGCCGCTTAGCTAATTGCAATCA
Source organism: Prostheceraeus crozeri (assembly GCA_907163375.1). Classification (NCBI taxonomy): domain Eukaryota; kingdom Metazoa; phylum Platyhelminthes; order Polycladida; family Euryleptidae; genus Prostheceraeus; species Prostheceraeus crozeri. The sequence goes on along the minus strand of CAJQUW010012612.1, from coordinate 256,218 downwards.
AACATGCTGAATATGATGAATGATCAAAGCACATCGTTTCTCAGAATCAGCCACAATCAATTTCAAGATGCTCAAACAATCTAACAAAAATGGAATTCGAATTTTTAGTTCCAGAATTGAAATATAATATGTTACAGTCTATAGTAACAAGAAGATCGAGTTAGTGAAAGTTGATATTACCATTGGGAAAGGCATACTTCAATTGTACTATCTTGTAGAGGAACATAAAAATATGGAGAGGAAAAAAGGATAACAGGAAAGTGAAAAACAGGCCGCCGGGCTTTCACATCTAAAAGGCACCAGGATAAGATGGGGTAAAGTCAGGGCAGCAGAATACATCCACTGAAACGAGAGCAGGTCAAGGTCAAGGAGTCTCACGGCAAATCTTCTTTCAAAAGTCAAAACGTTTATTTCCAACTTGGAAAGAGAAATAGATATATGTGATGAGTGACAAAATGATAAAATGGCAATGCACAATGAATGAGAGATGCTTGATGAGACGTACAAGAAAGTGAAAGGATAATACGGTTCAGAAAGGCAGTTTGTAAATCATTGCCCAAATCATGCGTCAATAATGTCAGAATTTATCATGAATAATCTGGAATTGAAATGCATGCATGTTTAATAATAATACCAACATTTTCTCACGTCTTAGTATGCTTGTGAATGAATCAGCTTTGAATTTTGATTTTGAATCTTTTCCTGAGTTATGTCTTATTTTATGTCTTGTTCATATAATACTAACAATTTATTTATAAGTTTCATTATTAGGTTGGAGAGCCGGTCAATATATTATGCAAGAACATATATCCATATAGCATGCTTTTAATCAGACAGAAATGAAGTTATCAAGTAACTCACCCACAGAATTAGACAGGTCGTCTCTTCTTCCGTTTGACTAGAAGGGAAGCATTAGAACATGTAACGTTAATGAAATGGCACAATCTCCTGACTAAATACCATAGAAATCGAACAATGAGCAGCCAGTTCAACATTAAATACGCCAAATTGTGCGAAGCTTCAGTGACTGTTATCAACCGGATCACACAGCAAGGAGACACAGACGATGTCAAGTTCTACAGAGAAGTTTGTGAACGTTTTTTCGTGCGCCTGCTAACTTTTTTTAAAATGATCGGAGGGCCCACCATTATCGAGAAAACTTTTGCGCAATGATCTGAATTCTTCGAATCTGAAGAAATCGTGGCGATCGGAGCATTTTGAAGAAATTCAGAGCAATCCGCAAGCGACGCACGACTATTTTTCCTATCTCTGCAAGGTATTAAAAATTTCTTTTTGCCCACTTATTAAGTTCCTGCATGTGCCATCTGTTTGAATCAGTTTGCACTTCTAGCAAAGTGATACGATTAAGCAATCTGATTCTGTGAACTCACCAGTAATCGAATTGATAATGAAATGTAAGCTTCTTATAGCAATGACCGGTTCCTCAATATTTTCGCTGATAAGTTTCGTAAATGACTGGATAGAGAATTTGCTTGCAGCCATTTTATCAATCGGCATGTATACTATTAACATCGAATCAATTTTGTTTGTGTTCGTTTGTATTGTTAGAAGATAGGAACAGGCAGATATTCTCGCAGATATAAGGCAGATTCAGGCAGATATAAGTTTCGCAGATATTCTCAGTAGTATTCAATTCGGTTCGACATAGAAATCAGACAATAAGAGGTATTAAGTGCATCGTCAAAGGGTGTGCTCATATTTTCGGGTTTAGTGACCATTTCTACTGACCTAAGAAGCATGTCGTGCAAGTAAGCTCAGAATTTCAAAAACGAATATTTCTAACGAGACGTATAGAGCAGGTTATAACAGAAGTATGACAGGCTACGTGCCTGGTGCATCTGTGATCAAAAACTTCAAAGCTGATTCTGCAGTTTTGTTCTCAGAAGTAAAGGTGTGTTCCACCATGAGTTGATAATTGTCTTCAGTAACCGTGCTCTTCACAATCAATCATGAAACCCTCTCATGAAGTCGTCAGAGATAGCTAAAATGCTGAACATGCATTATTCTCATTCAATTTGTCATCAGCATTCAAGAGACTGACTTCATCGAGGTATTGGAAGATTCTGAGCAACGCAGAAGCCCTTGCAAGATATTTTCTGCTTCTTTTTGCGGCTCGTTGCACCCATGCAAGCCTTTTGACCAAGACACAGTAATGGAGACACCTCTCCAGCGAAGCTAATCGCAATTGGACTTGATTGTTTTCGGCATGGGCTACGGACTGTTTTGCTACGGATGCGTCCGATTATATTGTTGAAGTTGAAGCGTGGGCCATTGTGATATTGGTTATATTGTTATGTACTTTGATTGTGAGTGCGTTTATCATTGCATTACATCGACCATACGATAACAAGGCAGTGGAACATTTCAGGTAGGATTTCTGTAATGTCGGGGTTGTCCCGGAACCACCCTAATTGACCCTGATGATTTTATTCATTCAAAATTGGCTCCATGGTCTAGGCAGAGTTGGAAGTAGGTCGTGGATCATGGGTCAAGTGGGTCGTGGGTCATGGGTCAAGTGGGTCAAGTAGGTCAGACTTCGTTGACGCACTTCCAACCAGTTTGACCCATGATAGATTTGACAATCTCAAATACAGTAAACTTCATTTTTCGTATTCCTATCATTCATGAAAAATGATTGAGTCAGTGTCACTGAAAGGGGTTGATGGATGCACACAGTCAAAATATGCAGCACCATTGACTTTCACACGCCTCATGCAGTTTCGAAAGGGGGCGGAATTCACACAAATTAAAGGCTCGAAAACAATTGCTGCTGTCTACTGAGAGATGTTGGTTGGTGGAGAGAAGTTGTTTGAGTACAATTGTGTATGCTCGATTCTCTGTTGCTATGTCTGACGATACCCAATGATGTGTGACCTTGATTTCAGAGATATAACTACTGAAGAAGTCTGGCATTCGGAGGTTTTATTCATCTTGAAAATTTTCTTGCAATGCCAACTGACCTTCGTTTTGTTTGTTTCGTCTGATTTTGTTGGTCTTTCGTAGAAAATATCCTCTGGTAGAGATTAGAATGGTAAATCTCTGGTAAAGATTGATCAGAGCTTAAATCTTTCGAAATATGTAATTGATCAAAATATCTTGATAGTATACATGCTTCATAACTAAAGTATCTAGCCGTTCAATCTACTTTCGCATCACACATGTTCCATGCATCTCATTTCTCACTCGATGCATGATAATCTGAAAAACGCTAGTTCATAGGACGGTCATTGATAATCCCTTTCACAGACTTATTACGGAAGAGCTGTGAGAGATATTTTTTGACACCTCGTATCAATAAAAAGTTTCGTTTTGATATTTGATTTGACATGAATAAAAATAGGAACATTTACATGATGTCGCTAGTGATTGTAATCACAACGTACCTTTGTGACTCGTACATGTAGCGCCACTCAAGAATATCATCAGTTCATTTATATGTATGTACATTGTAAGCTAATTCATGAATTATAATCTTGTCCTCGTACAATTTTCTATTCACGCGTCACGCATGCTTAGTCCATTTGCCTTTCAATGAATGTCATTCTTACATCAAATATACAACTTTCTGATTAAATCCAACATTAACGGAAGTTAATGAAATTTGACATTATTGCCATCAGAAGCGATTGCCATAGGTAGCACTAAAAAGGATAGTCAAGCATTGTAACAAGAAACAGAATCGTCTAAATTTTGTTAGAACCTTAGGCATATGTGGTGCATGAACTTTGATTATAAGATAATTTTGTGAGGTTACATCTCTATTTATCATGTCACAAGTGATCTGATACACTTGTATAACTTCATAACAAATCCTAACAACAATTTTGATACTACGAGGCCTCTACCTAGATAGACCTAGAATCTTGAATGAAAATGAAACTATAGATGATACTAGAAAAGGAAATTACACTCACATCATTCACCCTTGCAGCATGCGGGTCAGGTGGGTCGAGGGTCAGGGTACCCTGTGGGTCAGGTGGGTCGTGGATCATATTTTCTTAAAAGTTCAGTGGACCAGGTGGGTCGTGGGTCACATATGCCATGGGTCAGGTGCGCCCAACATTGGTTGATCTGTTAGTCACTTAAACTAAAACATTAAATAATAATTGTTGCATGGATTAGCTAGCGATTTTGAATTAGGCCTACTCCTGTTATAGATGCATCTCAATTCGCAATCTGTGATCAAGTGGAGTCTGTGTTAATTAATTCTATGAAAAACAGATCACCCTACAATTTGTCTCAAAATTCAGTTTTAAAAGTCAGATTTAGTAAAATCTGAATAGTTGTCAGAAGCATGTAGAAACCAAAAAGTCATAGTAAGTTTCACAGTCGTGGTTTTGATAGTTTATGAGCAAAATTATCTAAGTTTTAAAATGGAGCGCAAAAATGAGTTCTTTTCTAGTCCCTGCAAGCTCAAAACATGTCTTGTTCTACATAGATCGCAAGAAATCGAGTGGGATCATAGCAATAGGAACATGAGTTATCATAGATATAAGGAAACTCATGCTGATGGCGATGACTCACATGTGACGTCACAAACTGCGCACGTGTGGACTGTCATCCTATTGAAGCGTGATGCGCGAGTTTTATTGCAACACTGTCGTCGAAGTGATTCGCATGGTAAATCAGGGTTTCGACAGGTCATCTGCTGTTGAATGCCTAATGAATTGAGGGATTACGCAATGCATGCCAAACAGAGAATGAAGTAGTGGTTACTTTTTGGTCCTGAAATTCTCACAACCTTAGAACTGCTTATGGCACTGGCGGGGGGCGAACTAGAAAATATACCGAGAATGAATTAACAGGCCAACACCGGTGACACATAATTTGCTTTGTTTCAATTTCCAACGGGAAATTGCAAGATTGGTGACCTGTGATCGGAAATTTTAACCTTGACTTCATAGAATGTTTCACTTTCCTATTGGTCATGTTGGCTGAACTATAGAGTAGGCATAAATCAAAATATTCAGTTTTTTGCGGAGATTGCGTTCCTGTTGCATAGAAAAATATGTTTGATCACTCTTTAAGTAGCTAAATTCTTTAATTAATTTAAATTATTCCTGTGTTTATATACTAACGACGTGAAACAAATATTGAAGTAGTATGAAACTTAGATATTAACAGGAATGAACAGTTACAAACAGGCATCTTAATTAAGGCGAAATTGAGTGGATTATCAGGAAAATTTCATGAGCTACATAATGATGCAAGAGTCCCCATAAAAAAGTTAATATCTTAGACTCTTTCGTAGCTGAAATTTCAAGTTTTTGATTCAATATTCATCGTCATGATTTTATGATTCACGAAATTTAGGCTTAATTTCTTGAATCTGAAGAGTAATGTGGACCCATTTACATCCTTTAAAGTTAATTATAATCATAGTCTTTGATTATGATACTTTGTTCTTTCAGTGGCAGGTAATTTTTGGTATGATCACGCTTAAGAAAATATTCATATTTCTAAGGCTGAGCATTAAAGTAACAGAAACCCATCGACAAACTATATTACCTCAGGATTAGTCAAATACTATTATTCCTTCTGTAATGGTATTATGATCAGTCAAATCCGCGTGAATTTCTCCAAAACCTGAAAAAATGCATATCTCACATGTGGTATTGGTCTCAATTCGGGTTCATTTAATATAATCGAAACTGTATGTACATTGGGGATTGAATTATTGCTGAGTTGTTACTCTACCTAATTCAACAATGCTTGTGTTCCTGTGATAGGCCAATCTTTGTATTCTGTTTGTAATTGCGGTAGACGATGCAATTTCTCTCTATGTATTATTTCTTGTGTGAGAATTCACTTGATGAATAAGTCATCAGAAATATCTTGTTCATAGGCTACCCCGTTTTCAATCTTTAGTGCAAAGACGCTTCAGCATCACGATCAACGTTCACGATTTCGTTCAGACTTCGGTAGAATTTTCTTCCTCTTCTGTCGTCTTGTCTTTTGAATATCATCGAATCCTCATCTCAGCCGCGACTTCCACAGCAGCGATGTGAGCAACTTTAAATTAGAACGTGAAGTTGACATGCTCTGTTATAAATATAGCATTAGTTGAATATGGGCCCAGAATTCCTGCATAAAATATGAGACCAAGAACTTTCTTCTTTAGTATGTAGTAATAACATAGTGACATGCAATTTCAGGAAAATAGCATCAACGGATGATGAATAGCACAGCGTCGGTCATCACTCTCAATTGCACATCTCAAAAGTGCATACTGTTACGGGTTATTATTTTCTTAATATTCCCAAAACATATGATTGAAAAATGTAAATGAAAAATGTGGATAAATTATATTGTGAAAATAAATAAATGGTGCAAACAGTCCTTACAAGGACAGATGGTACGTTCACAGTTATATGACAGTCACAGCACCAACAGAGTCTCCAGATTCTTCCAGGACCACAAGCCGTGGTGATCACGTCCGCAGCAGTTTGATGATAGTTTGCACATAGAAGATAGGCTGCAACACCGTCAACGGCTCTCGCCGACAACTTCGCTTGGAGAGACCAGACTGTGAGAGCGGGCGTTGTTCATGCCGCGTTAAATACGTCTGTGAAGATTCGCTCACGGTCAGCTACCAATTGTTTGGTCATCCATTGTCTGATGACATAGTCATGTACCGTAGATAGCTGACAAGCTGGACTTTTGCATGACATTGGAACTTGAAATGCATGCCGCGGAAAGTTATTGCTCTAACAATGGAATGGAGATTGCTCTCACAAAACAATAAAATACATAATAAATGCATAATAAAGCTAGAAGACAAACTGCTTAGCACACAACAATACTAAAACGGTTCACCAATTACTATTCTGCTCCTTCATCACTTTTCCTTCTATTTTCAGATTCCTATGGTTCCTTACATTCCGCTGCTCACCATTTTCATCAATATTGCTCTCATTATTAAACTTCCACTGTTTACATGGCTTCTCGTGCTCGCGTGGATAGCGATTGGTTTGGTCATCTACTTCGCCTATGCAATTCGTCATAGTCATCTGTCCAGTGCCAACGCGATTTCTAAGGATGACTCAGAAAACCTTGGCGCAAATAATGAGGCTTTTATTGATCATGATGAACACAAGGAAATCTCAGCGCTAAATTGCCCTGATGAAGAGAGGAATGCAGTTCTGCTCGATTAGAAACGGAAAATGTTTTGATCGATTTTTGTGACTTTTAATGTCAGGACATTATTAGGTGACATGCGAAGCTGAGTTACGCGTAATTACACATGACCCTAAACATCCGTGACTATGCGTGACATCATTGCAACATATGTCGGCAGTCCTGTTATATAGACTTTGCGTCTCATGTGTCTGCATGTATAAGAGGCATAGAAATTGATAACAATAAAACCTCTAGAACGGAAGTAAAGCTTCATGCAATACACAATAGTGGCACAAAAATCGCACGCATTTTGACTTAGATTCGCTTGTCAACGGCTGTATGATTGGGTTAGAAGCAGTCACATGTGCGATTCTAAGCTTTTCATTGGTGGTTCATGCCCCAACTTAGTTCCCCCGGATGTGCCGTGACCTTGAGTCAATTTCCATTCTAGTCAACTTCAGATAAACAATCTATTTCTATGATCAGAAGCGAAACAATGTGATAAGATTTCATGCTCAGGGTAGACTAATTTCATGCTCAGCGGTTCATCCGTGGTTCAAGTGGCAACGCAGACAACCGTAGACGACGCGTAAACTATTAACCGCTCGCTCGCACGTATTTATAAACATTCCCCATGTTTTAACAGCATCAGATCAAATGATTTCTGACCCTTACTGTAGCGCGTATGTACGCGCGTATAAGAATAAACTGCCATTAACCACGGATGTTTGGGGTGCTCCGTAATTACGAGTGATTTGTCATCTAGTGATATCACAACTGATGTGCATTTCTTTCTGGATTGACGGACATTGAACATTGAAACGGGACTGCAAATTCGAATTTGGCATCACAAATTGTACACAAATCTTTCTCAATCTCCTGATGTGCAATAGGAATGCATCACTTATAGGTAAATTGGACTCAGTATTATGATCTACATTATACTATTTGTCTACAGTTGTGGAAAATGTCTGTTTTTCTTCTCCGATATACGTAAACATTTTGCTTTAATTTAGGCCTATTTTGATTCATTTTTGGTTATAACTCCACTGCAAGGCTTGCCGATATCAGATGTGTGAGGGAAGATGGAAGTAATCAAAACCACTATGTATTTTAGGAAAAGGTGAAATGCGTGTGTCGCAGAATAGCTGGAAACTGTGCCTGAATGTGTTACTTCAGCTGATTATGATAGAGATAGACCCAGATCAAGCTAGTTTTCGTCGCATTAGTCCAGCGCTTCCTAAATTCATTGTTGGAAAGATTCCTTGGCTATTGGTCATAATTTTATTTTCTTTGGAAAGAGCCAAATTCTAGTAATGGATTGATTTTTATTTTCTAATGTTCAATTAATTTCAGCTATAGATAATATCTGAAATTAATCGAACATTAGAAAATAAAAATCAATCCATTACTAGAATTTGGCTCTTTCCAAAGAAAAGAAAATAAATTCATTGTTTCACGAGCTGAAACTGGATATGGAAAACATTTCGTGGCCCATTTTAACTTATGCATTAATATGCTAACTTTATTTGGACTCCAAAGACAACCAACGTGTAAATATGAAACCAGAACTGCGGTGCAAAACCCAGTTCGCTGCATTGGACTAGCAATAAAATCACTGTGCCCATTAAGGAGCTCAATGCTAGACACAAATAAAATGACATCTAGGTAGGAAGAGAGTTATCAACCCATTAACATAAGATTGTAATGAAACTTTTACTAAGAAATAATCGGAATGTTGAGGAACAACTATGATTGCAGTTGAAGTGTCCAGGTTGTAATGACACATAGCTGTGCTTACCATCACGTGCTTGCCACTTCCTGATACGCCCACTATCCTACAAAATTTCTTAAGCTACACTTTACTTATTCCCATCTCGACTAATCATAAGCATCTATGAAATAATGAAATTTCGAGAAAGACTTTTCTCGCAGCGCAGCCCACTCTTTGAGAGAAGGCCAAAGGTTATTGATAGGTTATGTACAGCCTCTGTGGCCTACTACGCCATTACTGTATGACACACTCGATACATTAGCATGAAAATCAAAACTTGCATTACTGAGCTCATCCGTGCATAGGAAAGTGGCTCAGATGCTACATACATGCATTCATGTATGTTACTATATGATGATAATGTAAAGGTTTAGACCTACACTATAGCCACAATTGTCCACTATTATCGTGTAGCATGGGAATGAAAGAATGAAGCTTTAATGTCACTACTCCTTCACAGTAGCCCTGCCGTCGGCTCGGCTTTAGTAGGTCAAGCTACCTAGTAGACAGCGTAGGTCAAATGAGTCCTAATCTTTGCATTCATTAGTCAATGGTAGGCTAGAATTGAAGGATGTGACATGAAGATTGGGCTATACATGCTTGATCGCTGTCATTGTTAAGTGCGCCGTCTGGTTGGTCTCTCGAAGATTTTGAAAAACATGAAAATGCGCCTTATATTGGATGGTATGGGGAACTCGAGGTAGAGGATATTTGTGCTTCCTGCCGAAGAATTGTAAGATGAATACTGCACAGCATCAAAGATGTAATCCAGGAAAGGCTGATGGTAATGATGACTATTCACGGCTATCTAGCATTCATGCAGGATGGTACATCGTGACACCAGACCAAGAAGGTCAAGTCGTTGTTAACAGGCATTGATGACGATCGACAAGGTCAGAGAAATCTGTGGAATGTGCTTAAGATAGCAGTTGCTGAAATCAGACAATCCCCTGCAATTATGGAACAACTTCGCGAACCGACTCTTAAGGTGTGGTGCGCGGAGGTTGCTCCAGCATTGTTAATGAAATATCTTCACCTGGCGAAATTTTTTTAACTAAACACAAAGTTGCACAAGGCAAATATTGAACCTTTTTCTACATTTGATGTCGAAATGTCTTTTGTCTTATTAGTTCATCAAATAATTTAAAATTTTCTAGGAATAATCAGACAAAAACTGGAAACAAAAGTAAAAACAGCAGACTGTTGACCACGACTGTACATTTCAATTTTTCCGTCAACGTGACTTTCTTCCCAACCTTTTAGGCATTGCTGTTCCGCTATATCAGCTTGGCTTGATTCTTAGACAATTATGTTGATGAGATGTGAAACACTGTGAATAAACATTCCAAAGCCGTTAATATAAAGTTTTTGCTTTATGTTTTAATCAATCAGAAATTTCCGATCTGCAAGATTGATTATTTCATGTTCTCTCTGTGCACGTCATAATATCTATGTATATCTATGTATATCATTGTATATCTATGCCATAAATTTTGGAATAGCTTCAATTCACAAACTTCAATGCATGCTAAAATTTCAGGAATCAATTTTTAAGATTGGTTGAGGAAATGCACAACTTTTTTGTTGTTGGAATCATTCGATCGACGTTATGGTCGATTTCGGTAAATTCTGCAGCCATTATCAAACAGTGGAAGTTGAATATAATCAGACACAAGCGGAAAACATGAATTGCGAATGTCACATTAACGTAGGAAAAAGGGAGTAGAAAAGAAAGATAGCAACATGTAATATTCAGACGGAATAATCCCTATCCCTGCATGCTAAACCTTTGGAAACAACTCATTTGTCCTGAGTGAAGATATCGAACAAATTTGCACTTTTGAAGATTGGAGTTGCCATAGATATTTTTCTGCTGACCGTATGTAGCTATGGTTTCACAAATTCTACAGAGCTTGCAGTCTCTATCTTCCACTGTCTTTAGGCGAAATATATAGAACTTACATTTATTTTATATGTTAATCAAGTAAGAAGTCAACTTAGTGCACTTAGAAGAAATGATAAAACATAGTGACTACACATACACTAGCTAATAATGGTAGTTCAAAAAGCACATACAAAAAGTACATTTATGAAAGTACGCTTCAAAAAGCGCATCAAATATAAATAAATTAGATATTCAAGGAAGACAGTACAGTGAACAGTGCAGATGAGCTATCGCATCGAAAGAGGAGGGACTCATCAGCACGATGACCAGCTAGGTCGAACTTCAGGTCCTTTAACATCTTGTGCGCTCACACCCGACCTAGCGGACCTCCTCTGAAGAGGCGGACCCCAAACACAGTGACACAATAGTAACAAGCTTAACGAAAGCCACAAAGAAAAGATAGCCCTTCGGCAGAACACAAACCAAACTTGAATAAAACAAAACCATGTTTATTTCTCTCCATGCACTTGATCAGTTTGCAAGCTTTACATCCAAGCTTCATGAAGACTTCAAATAAATCGTTGAATTTAACGACAGCGTGCTGTAGATGTGAACAAATGTTTCGAATTTTGCTTAAACATACTTCGACAAGTTTTTCTCGATTTAACTAATAATTTGCGAGCGTTCGAGTGAACCTGTCCCTCGTCGTCAGGCGCGAATACAGAGACCACAGAATTAGACAGGTCGTCTGTTCTTCTGTTTGACTAGAAGGGAAGCATTGGAACATGCAACGTTATTGAAATAGCACAATCTCCTGACTAAATACCATAGAAATCGAACAATGAGCAGCCAAATTCAACATTAAACACGCCAAATTGTGCGATGTTTCAGTGACTGTTATCAACCGGATCACACAGCAAAGAGACAGTCGATGTCAAGTTCCACAGAGAAGTTTGTGAACGTTTTTTCATGCGCCTGCTAACTATTTTTAAAATGATCGGAGGACCCAACATTGTCGAGAAAACTTTTGCGCAATGATCTGAATTCTTCGAATCTGAAGAAATCGTGGCGATCGGAGCATTTTGAAGGAATTCAGAGCAATCCGCAAGCGACGCACGACTATTTTTCCTATCTCATTAAGGTATTAAAAATTTCTCTTTGCCCACTTATTAAGTTCCTGCATGTGCCATTTGTTTGAATCAGTTTGCACTTCTAGCAAAGTGACACGATTAAGCAATCTAATTCTGTGACAGAGACTGAGACAATATGACAAGCAAGGACAAGTAGATGTAGTGAAGATCGATCATACATGGAGAAGTATTCTGCAATGACATGTCTATTGTTTTAACTGTGTAGCTCGCACATATCTATGACTGTCTGCTACATTTTTGTTACCAAAGTATCGTATTGTTTATAGTTGAAGTATGTAAGTAAATTATTTATTGTTTTACAGCATGTACAATGCACATCATTCACAATGTTATCAAAAAGTTGTCTACATGTCTTGTCTGCAGTATCGAGGATTGAATTTGTATAGGAAAGACCAATGATATGGTAAACTCGGCGTTCAAGAGGCAACAGATCGTTTAACAAAAATTGAGGAGCATTACAAAAGCTGGAGCAGGCGTATAGCATCATAGAACAGATAAAAGCACTGTAACATCTTATCATTAGGGCAATACTGCACCCAGCACGTTTCAGATTTCATATATATATATATATATATATATATATATATATATATATATATATAGAGAGAGAGAGAGAGAGAGAGAGAGAGAGAGAGAGAGAGAGAGAGAGAGAGACATTTATTGAATCAATGATATGAATCAAAAACGTAAGCATGTTAAATAAATCTCAAAGTAAGTTATATGAAAGAAAACTAAGTACGCAAAAGTTAGTCATAGAAAGTGACGGACTGAATAATGCACATGTGCGGCAAAACGGCATCACGTCGGGTGGTAGTGGCACTGATACAAACACAAAGCCACTGACACTCGACCACAAGTAAGAGTGGAAGGAGACAAGTATGCAGTAATAGTATCTTGATTCTCAAATTATCAAATAGTCTTGTTGTAAATGAGCCTCGTCTTAGCGAGAGATTAGTTAGTTATAAAGTACCCTTGACTCTGAGATACCTCTGTTTAGTCGCCTGAAGACTTCTTGAGTCACTCGAAGAGTTATCAACAAAAACGGGCAAGCATATTCAATCAACCTGTGTATCAAAGCGTTGTATACTATAGCGAACTCCTCGTCATTGGTGATGGACTTTATTCTTCTCAGGATGTACATTTCCTCTCAATGAAATCCATGTGAGATTTCAAACCAAAAGAATCCTCAAGTATGACTCCAAGAAACCTCAAAGATCGCTGAAATTTGATGAATGGGAAACAAGACTCAGCATCACAAGACTCCGCGCTAGGATGTAGAGAAGTCTGAAAAGCATTGTGGGCCCCGAAACAGATGAAGTAGCGAATCAGCTCATTCACTTCCACGTCTTCGGCACCGCACGTTCGGCTTTTATGTCATTCAGTCAAATCGATCAATTTAAAATTGTCACGGGAATTAGGCAGGCCTTGTTTTACTAATAAAGTAGACAGTAATATCGTATAGACAGTAACACGTTCTATAGAATAAAAATGCCCAAGTGGGCAACTTTCATATTTAATCTTCTTTTGAAGGTAGCGATTTCTGTAGGTGAGAGCATTCTCTCCCGATATGCTCAATGACATTTAGGTTTATGGCCTCGTATTTCAATTTTCACGTCATTTATGCAAGTATTGTGTATCCTTTGTAACATAGTTTGTCAATGAGATATCTTATTTCTAATTCCCCAAGCTCCTTAAATATGCAAGGGCTCAGGAAACCATGCAAAATAAAAAATAATCAATATTTATGACATTAACACAAATAAATTCATTAGCTAGAAGCATAGTCTGAGAGCTGTGAAGCACTGAGTGCACAAAAAAGTACAATCAAGGTCACATCGTATTGCTTGTGGTACTTCTACACATAGAGTAAGAATATTAGGTACAGTGGCAACTCTACATTCATTAAATCCACAATGTGTATACACTTTCGATTGTATTAAATGAACTCAACAGAGATACAGGTGGCATTGTCACCAAATGTGAGATATGCAAATTTTTGCAGTTTTGCAGAAATTAGAACGGAATGTGATCATGATTGTAATACAGAAGGAATGATGGTATTTTACAGATTCTCGATCATGACAGCTTTGGAGATCTAATGTTTGTTGAATGAGAAATTCGATAGGTTCCTATCACTTTCATGCTCAACCTCGAGAGTATTTTCTTATGCGTGATCATATCACAGGCAACCTGCCTCTGGCAGAACAAAACAACATAATCAAAGACAATTACTTCATTTAACTTTGAAAGATGTAAATGGTTCCACATCACTATTCAGATTCAAGAAATGAAGCACGAATTTAGTGAATCATAAAATCATGCCAATGAAAATTGAATTAAAAACTTGAAATTTCAGCCAAGAAAGCATGAATAATAACGCGATTTTTTCATGAAGACTTCCATTATAATGCGGATCATGAGATTCTCCTGATAATCAGCTTAATTTCCGCTTAGTTAGGATGCTTATTAGTAAAGATTCATTCCTTTTGATATCCAACTTGTTTCATACTACTTTTTAGGAGAGTCATCTCGGTAGTATATAAATTGGCAAATTTTGACTTTTTTCAAAAGTGCTCAAATAATTTTTTTTGGACCACAGGAACGCAATCTCGGGAAAAAACTGAATCTTTTCATATAAAAATTTTCACTGTATACATATGCTTTTTTGAGTCGCCACTCTACCTATATATCCCTACTCCATGCTTCTACATGTGACTGTACCGGGTTCGTTCCTTCGGATTACCGACGTTGCATTTTAAGTCTACGTCTATTTTATAAATTGGTGAATGATACATCTCATCCAATACACCAGTTTTGCCCGGTAGTGAATGATCATTCAAAGTCTTTTCGTATGCCCAAAACCTTTTTCTGTGCGTAATCGACCATTTATCGTGACAGTGATGCGGCTAGCAAATAGTGGAATATTGTGATGACTTCTTTTCTTTTTTGTTGTTGTTTTAATTGTTTTCTTGTGATCTTTGTTGTAACATTGTGATTATTTCAGGTCTCACGTTTCTCAGCATTGAGGTCTTCAAACAAATAAAACGCCTTTATTATTAAAGTAAAAGGCGGCATGGAGCTCAAATTCGCGAATAGTCGCCGGCGAAGTTCGCAAGCAAATTCGCAAGCGAATATGACTGAACTGTTGCATGATATTTAGCTGATATCCACCAGATTTTCGCAAGATTCTTTCCTACAGGGTTTAAGCTATGTGCGAAACAATAGCAGCAAATGTGGCCATTTCATGTACAGATATTAAAAACAGAACTGTATGTGCATACGAAGTTGATAATCCATTTAATATAATATCAGCAAAGAATCACTGGAATTCAGATTGAAGAAAATGGTGTAGACAGCGCGTTTCAATTACTTAATGTCTCTTAATGATAAATTTGCTACTTTTTGAGATTCGAAATTTGCAAGTTAGAGCAATTTTCGACTGGTATTCATTAAAAATCACTTTAAACACACTACTGGAAAGTCGCCTAAGTTAGTGCGCCTGTTATAATTAAAGAATGCTGCTTTTTTGGAAACACAATATAAATGGACTAATAGGATATTGAGTTCCACCTCAGATGAAGATCCCTAATGGGTAGTTGCGTCGATGTTGAGAGATGTAGATTAGGCCTGCCGATAATACCTGATATTGGATGAAACAGCAGCTATTCAGGTTGTTCCCATTTGCGGCTCAAAATTTAATCACTATATTTACGTGGCTACTTTTTACAGTAATATTTTATTTTCCATGAGCATTTTTCCTTGTGCGCCGTTTGTATATGTCCGGAAAAGAAAAACCACGGTTCAGCCCAAAGCTAAAAGTTCCTGTTGACAAAGCGCTTTGAGGCATATCGTCGCAGAGACTTTTTGATGTACAACCACTGTTGTGACAAGGTTAAAGATGAAATTAAACTAGCCAAAACTGCTTGGATAAACAAGACATAAGCAAAGCCAAGTGGAATATGGAAAGCGCCTATATCGCTAGCAAAGAACTCTGATAGACAACATAATCAACTCCTTCAAGTCTTTAAAGGAAGCGGATGAAAAAATCAATAAATCGTTTGCTGTTTTCTTCTATAATGCTCTTGAGAACTGGATGCGGATTGGAACGTGCTACCTATTACAGACAAGGAGTATGTCCCAAGGTCTTGGCAGTGACGGACTACATCCTATAATTGTGAAGGAAGCTTCATTTGAATTAGCTTATACTATCTCACCTCATTTCGTTGTCATTCGAACTCAATGAGATACCCGTTCGTCCTTTCCATGATCCTGACCACGCCATGATACTAAGAACGCAACAGAATTGCATTTATGTTAACATGTCTGGTGATCGAGATTCGAAGTCGTTTTGATTTAGAGTTTATTGTCCTCAATAAAAATTGTTTTTGAGAACTCTGATCACGCCATTTTTTTCACAAGCCATGATGTTCTTCGTCGTAATTATTACTATCAAATCTTTAGAAGAGAAGTGCAAGATAAGTTTTGCTATCGTCAACAATGGATCTAAATTGCGTCGTTGAATTTGATTTTACGGAAACACATGCCAATTTCTCAAGTTAATTAATGATATTTTTTTATAAGTACATCAAACGATGCGCTTGTTTTATGTCGTGAAGAATTTCAAGAAATTGCTGACAAATCGAACTAAATACATGAGTTGAGATTTTTCTGCTTGTTCTGTACTACTACATGATTCAAACTCAACTACAAAACTCTAGCCACCGTACACGAAGTTTGTGGTATTGAAATAAAAACTAAACCACTCTCAAGGGGTAGAATATCAGGAGGAGCACAAAAAACATTTTAGCACCCCTAAATTTGAAACATGTAAGTGATTGACAAGCTATAATAATTACAACAGAGTCATGCGTTGGCGAGAGCTTCCTCGAGAGTGAATGTTCTCTATAGTAATCTCACCAAGGTGATCAAGCGTCATGTGAGAAATGAACATCACATTTTCATGTCATTTGACGTTTAAAATCTTGGGAAAACAGGAATCACGTTGACGAACAGTCAGCTTAGGTTCAGAAAAAGAGGCAGTCACAGTGAATCACAATTCACATGCAGAATAGTCAACATTAGGTAGTCTAAGGACTTCAGTGTACCTTTCATTTAAATATCAGCATCTACATGTATTTCTCATATCATGTCATTCTGTAGTCATGGATGCCGGCATGATTTGAATTTAATTATTTTATGCAGTTAATGTTGTCTGCTGCAGAAATATAAGAATCCACTATGGAGCGAAGGCCTATGGTCTGGGAGCACGCGACGCCACTGATGCTAACTATTATGCTGTATACTTACCTGTTAATAATTCCAAATGCTGTATTATGAACATTATCACGGAGACATTTAACCCCAAACCCTGTTTCTCTTTCTGTTGATTCATCATTACCAGAAGTAGAGTATCTAACGTTTCTCGGTGTCATTATGTCTTGCGATTTAAAATGGAATCGCCATGTTGATTATATTACAAAGAAGGCAACAAAAAGATTTTTCATTCTGTACAATTTTCGGCGTGCGGACTGTCTGTCTATGTTATTGCCAAGGTGTTACATTTCATTTATTCGGTCTATTTTGACGTACTCGCACGCATGTTTCTGCAATATTCCGCAGTATTTGTTAAAGAAGCTCATCGCAATAGAAAAAGAGCTTACGGAATTATTGGTTTGCCGTATGTTGAGGAACTTTCTCTTGCTGTTGTTTGTGATAAAACGTGTGAAAGTCTTTTTTCTAAAAATGTAAAATATCAAGAGCATCCTTTGCGTGAACTATTTTCCATCCGTTCTTGTGTGAGAGCTACCAGAAGTAGTTGTATTTTGAATCCTCCGCCCACCAAGACTGAACGGTTCAGAAAGTCGTTCATTAGATTTTGTAAATAGTCTGTTTTTATGTATATTTTTACGACATTTTGTGCAGCCTTCTCTTCCTTTGTCTTTTTGTATATCTCGATTTATGTAATATGCTCACCGAATTTGATCTGCTGAGACAATAAAGATATTATTATCATTATTATTATTATTAAACTCTTCTTCTGGACCCAATGTAGGTCTTTTTGTCACTATAATTTCATGAACTTAGTTAGATCATTGACCGAATCGGAACGCCACATTCAATCTTTATTGATTTAGCTTGAGAAAAGACCCTGAAACTCAAGAATGAGAAATTCAAGCCAATTCCAAACGTCAAGCAATCACTAATCGAAAAAATCAATCAATATTCCACAGTTTTTGTTTAGTTAATTAGAATACAAAGCATCTGTTTCGTGTCGGTGTAGAACCTACAAAACTCGTCGGATATCGCAGGATATTGGAGGTGACAATTGTCGGTTGATTTGGTCAGTAATTTTGTAGGATAATTGTCGGTCTACGGTTTACAGTGTAGTATAAGAGAATGGCACGGGCACTCCTCTTCTGCCTTCAAACACCTGTTGAGAGATAGAATGATCTTCATAGCAGGAAGGAGGAGGCGAACAGTGCTGCTCATATTCCTCCTAGTCAACTCCTGCGACACCTTTGTCTCCCATAACTTGATTTCATCTTCAAGGTGTCATTTCCATCCATCTTTCGGTGTGGACTCTCCCTCCCAAACATTCGTCCTCATTTCGTGTTCATTGAACTTGTCATTAAATTTTCATTCTCAAATATTCGTTGCTCTTCCTCGAAGTCACTTTTCCTTTCATTGGGGGATAATTTCATTCAATAATGCATCAAGTCCTGAGAAAGCCTCTCTAGAGAGCAAGATAACACACAATGCATGGGAAGTTGCAACATGTTAGTCAAACACATTTTTACAAATTATAAATGATGAAAGCATGAATTAGAATGTAGAACTACAACAACTTTGAGCTTTAACTGTCCTGAGTACAACTATTTACATGTATAATGAATTAAGTAAGCGATGTTAAGTACTTAAGTAAGTCCACCAAGGGAAAATAAAAAACATTATGATGATATTTAACATCTGTAGAAATACAGCCCTGTGAAATGAATTAGCAACTTCTTATTTTTGCACAGTAGAAACATCAGCGGCAGCATTTTTAGTCGACCAATGAAGAGTTGCTTTTAATTAGGGATACGTTCCGAAATATGGACTCATGCCACACCTAACAATTTTACTTGCGAATACAGAATATGCCAATGCCATTTAACCTAGTCATTGAATGCGCCGATTTTAACGAAGAAGTGGAACTCAGAATTCAGATGACAACGTGTAGAAAAAAATAGGCCTACTTCCACGAACTGTCAGAGACTATTGACTTTCGGGCAAAAATGTTGACAGAATCCCAAGTAAATGATGTTGCTGAAAGCGCTTTTGTTACTTAAATTCCAGTTTGTGGCATGAAAATTTGTAAAATAACTATTTTCACATGGAACTTTGAAGTGTAAAGGACGTGCGCCAAAATACTAGGTGAGCATCAAATATATAGACTTAATCATTCATCATTAATAAGTTAAGCCAATTTTAGTATATCCACAGCAAAAGATAAACAGATGATTATTTCAATAGCTTCTTTGTATAATGTCAATTTTTATCATCAAAGATAGCAAAATAAGAGAATTGATCATTCAATTCACAGGGCTCTATGTGTCGAAAGTTCTGGCAGTAGGATACAGGGATGTGGAGTCCTATTATTTTGATAGGACTCCGACTCCGGGGGTTGATAGGACTCCGGTGGTTGATAGGACTCCGACTCCGACTACGGGTAGCAAGTATATAATAGCCTAGTTTTTTGAAAAATTAACTGGTAGCCTACATCATAGATCACTATAGGCTTACCTGAACCTATATTTAGTGATCATTGTATCAATTGTCAATCATTTTCGATGAAGGTTTATCAAATGTCGTTTTAAGTTGAATGCATACGACTCGGCTCCTCCCATCTTGTTGATGTGTGCTTCACACGGTTTTTCTCCAGTCTCTACCAGGCAGGAAAATCCCATTCTTCTTCAAAAATATGAGTACACTTTCGATTTTAATATGCGCTTTGGAGGAACCATCACACACGATTAACGTGAGGGTAAGAGGTAATGATCTCAAACAAACTAGTATTTCAGTTTTGTCTCTGATGTGACCTTTGGTGGGTAGGTGTGATCGAGGCTAGGAAGGCTTGTCTTCTCTACTAAATCACCGAGTGAAAAGACAATCCTTTTTTCACTATCACGGTTCATTCTCTCAATTATTGCAAACTTGCATGCACTGCTGTCTCTGTACTTTTGCTTGACAGAGACAGTGACATCAAGACAGTGACAGCTATGCACGAGAATAAATAATTTGTTTGTATTACATTTCGGGCCTAGTTATAGGCCGGAGTCCGGAGTCCTATCATTTGATAGGACTCCGGACTCCGACTCCGACTCCGCTTCCCTGGTAGAATAGCTAAGTTTATAGGGCAAAGATGGCACGAACAAGGTGCTTGCTCGTTTGTCGCATATTTCTCATTAATTTCTGCACGGAAAGTTTGCTTCTTTAGTGAATTAACTTTATGATTTAATTCTACTAAAGATTCTCCGATCAGTAGTAAGCTATATTGCATTATAGTCGACGGAAAGATATTGGGACGGAAATTATCGCACCGCTCCAGCAAAATCGGATAGTGACAGCATCGCCCGAGAGCGTGCCTGGTGCAGAAAAACTCGGGAACTGCCGGGCCATTGTCAGGAAGCCGACTCAGCTTAATGACGGCAAAGGTCGTAATTCCCCGACTATTTACCGACGCATCGGTGAACCGACAGTTTCATCGACACGCTGCCGACAGCCTCCGACAGTTCCACGACAGCTAATTATATGTCCACATTCTTTTGATGAAATTACAGTTATAACCTACTTTACGTTGTAGTAAAATATTGAAGAAATTTGCTGTTGATATTATTGAATATACTGCTGATCAAAGTCATCCTGATACGAAATGCTCCAAGGATTAGCAGCAGAAAAACTCAATGCTGCTAAAACCAAGACATTCGGAGACAGTGACAAATAATCGCACAAGAAATTACTCTAGCGACTCACCTCATATGTAAATGTCGGCCTACAGAAGAGTCTTATGTCTCTCTGTCATCGATTGTCCTGGTTTGGTAGCGTCCGGTTTCCATTTATGACATTTCTTTTTGAAAGACAACGATTCCGGTCTGAAATGCGCAATAAGGTGCTTGATACAAGAAATATTGAATCTTTTGGACGCATAAAAGGAAGTTATGGAATTTTGACATAATAGAAAAATAGGAAAATGACATATATCGATATTTTATTCACTTCATGTAATTATGCTTCTTAAAATCAATTACCGGAGATGTTGCCACATCAATTTCCTTCAAAAAAATATTGAAACGACAAGATAAAATCACCATATTGCATGAGCACGTTAGATAAGGTTCCGATGAAAAATAAGCCATAAAAAATGACGAAATTAGGATGATTATGAGCGAGATAAGTCATACAGTGTGGAAATCTTCAAAAGTAAATATGCAGTTGACGATCAGTATAAAAAAGGAAGTACAAGTATGACAAATTTATCCATATGAGAACATGATTGCGAGTATGGACCAATAATGCAAGTCCTTGAAAATCTTTAAAGGCAACTACACTGTAAATCGCTGGATACGAAAATTAAATACAAACATATACCAAAATATCATTAACATCTGATACGAGATTCTGGTATGTCTACAGAGATCTGGTATGTTTTTCATACCACATCTCACTTACTTTAGTATGTGATTGGTATGTAGCGATACGAACTATTCTATCTGTGATTGGCTGTTTTACACTGAAATACGAATTGTTGGTATGTTTTATATACGAGACCCGATGGAAATTCATCCTTTTTCGTATGCCTCTGTTATCCATCTGGTATGTGCAGCTTTAAGTCACATCTTTTTTCGGTAATACATGCGGTAAATATTTTTTGTTTGATAGAGCGATATTTGAGTACATTAGACTTATTGTGAATTTCATGCTCCACGAATATGTCGTCGATGTTGCTTGTCTGGCAACATTAACAGGACGTTTACTTAACTCTACCTTATGACCCGAGTTGATAAACATCAATTCATTCAAACTAAATCGGTCGTTCAATCATGTTCACTTATATATCTCAAACATGACTGTTTTTGCGTTCATGAATTATAATGTGTTTTTATTTCGGATTGATAATATGCTTAATTTCAAAATTACATAATGCATAATTGTTGATGGTTGAAATCTTATTGATTATTCATGAAATGCCTTAGACTTACGTGTATTAAAATCGAATTCAGTATTGAAAGTATGGCTTTTGAATGTCAATATCTCACTATTTACAGAACAGTAGTAACATTAGTGTGATCTTTATTGACAAAAGGCCTGAAATCAAGATACTTTGGACATGATTTACGCTTTCTTTTAACATTGTGCTAGTATGGCGTTAGTATGTAAAGCATACCACATTTGAAATAACATACGAAAAACATACAAATATATACCAAGAGAATACAGAAATATACCAAAAAAATATTTTGGTATGCATCCTTCGTATGTGATTGGTATTGAGCGATTTACAATGTACAAACACATGTAGACAAGAGGGTCGGTCAAGTCAAGTCCGATTTTGAAATTTTTTAAAGCAATTATAGGCAGCTAACAATCGAGTAGAGATAATGCCTTGGTTGGACATTTTAAATGAAAATAAAAATAGGATTGCCGATATGATGCTAATTTGTTAGATCATGAACCAATTAATTTCAATTATACTGAGCATATCTAGTCATTTTCAGGGAATAAAAAATGAGCAGAGCATGCATTGATGAAATTTTAAACATTTGGAAATATACCTTTATGTATTCTTCATTCGCGTATCTCTAAATGCTTAAAATTCCATCAAGGCATTCTCTGTTCAATTATCATTTTATATCTTGAAAATGACTGCGTTCTGTAGTTGAAATTACTCGTCATTGGTCAATGGAGGCTGAATCAATCAAATCATTAAATTACACATGAATAAATTACATCACACATAATAATTCAAAGGTAAGGGAATGCCAAATTAGTTTACATTTGTATAGTAACAAATAAATGCTAATTAATTTCTGTTTTCCTCACGAAGCTATCTTCATTAGTTATAGGTTAGACCAAAGTACTTTGAGTTAGACAAATATTCCGGCAGCCAGAAGTTTCTGCCGGGAACGAGGCCGAAAATTAGACTTTCACAGAATGATGTAGGCTACACCCTATGCCTACCACGAATCAACGCTACTGCCGAGCTCTAGTTCTCTTGTCAGACAGGATCAAAGAAAGACTAATGTCAGTCCTTACACAGACTAAAAGTTTTGGTAAAAATACGATTTTCTCTGTTTTCTCTTAACAACTGAAAACCATAGATCTATAAGTTTTGATATGGACTTGATAGGAAATGACCAGAAGACATATCATGCCGAAAATTATAGCTCTTGACATAGTACTTTTCAATTGATAAGAAAAAACATAGAAAATTTCCTTTTGACCAAAAAAACCTCAATTTGCACCTCATTGGAAACATTTGTTTTTTTTTTATCCTGTCTGACAAGAGGACGAACTAGAAGTCGGTAGATGTGCAGATTCGTCGCAGCCATATAAGGTGTATCGACGTCATTCTGTGAAAGTCTCATTTTCGGCCACGCTCCCTGCAGAAATTCGTTCTTGCTGCCACACTGTAATATTTATGTTCCATGAAGATAGCTTCGTGAAGACAAAAAATTAATTGCCATTAATTTATTTTTCATAAAATAATGTAATAACTAACTTAATGGCATTCCCTTGCTTTTGAATTTTTTACATTGAGTCTAAGCCTTTTTCATAATTGCATCAGTTATGACTTTCCTATTATCATTTGTATTTCGCTGACAGTCTCAGTGTAAAAATGAAGGAACGAACCAATCGAAGCATGATTACACAGACATGGGCCAATAGATTAATTGAGAATGTCAATATGCAGTCCTGTTTCCACAAAGCGGACCATGCACTTGAATTTTCGCAGTATTTATCATCGTTGTGTTGCGGCTAAACCAATTATAGATATATGAAGATTATATACGACTACACAAAAGTCTTTGTCAATCAATAACTCGTCCGAAGCGTTTAGCCTTTGTTCATCAGGCCAGGAGCCGATAGTGTAGGCCTACTCAATGCAGCATTTTCAACTTCACATGACCTAAGTTTTATGACCTAGATCGATCGAACACGAATACTTACTATCGATCTAATGGTTGATTATTGCTTGACAGCATTGATTATTTGTCGCTCATTTTTGAGAAGAAAAAAATAGTATCAATAGAATTATTAATAAAACAGATCTTTTTGAACTTTTTTTGTATATTTATAAGCATTATTAAACTACATCTTTATTTACTGAGTTAAAAGCTAATAACTGTTAAACTCACTAAATAAAGATATATGTTTGCGATCGAAATCCCTGAAAATAACTAATTGAACTATTAAGATTTGGCTATGGGTTAATAGACAAATTAATATTTGCCATTATAAAAAACCATGCCAAATTGTACCGATCATTTGCAAAAGATAGTTAGGTTTCCTGTTATGTAAAGAGAAACTTCATTGTCAACACATTTGACAGCATCGATAAAAGAAGTGCAGCTCTAACTCTCTTGGCATCGAAGCTGTAGACAAAACTAAATCTCGTCTCAAATGTAATAGTCTCTCGGATAGAGATTTCGTTATCAACAAACGCTCGCGTAAATCAAAAACTATTAATGAAAATGAAGTTGTTCTAAATATTGATTATATTAGTGACAGTTTTTCTCGCAAAATTAATTATCGTATTCCTAAAGACAAACTTAACATTAAATTCGTAAATTAAAGCAACATAAAATTCTCTCATTTTTTTCGAAACAAGAGTAATAATAATAAACACGATAATTGTTTTCTTTGTAGCAACTTCCTAATCATAATAGTAATTGGAATATTAGTTTCGCTGCTTATCCGTTAAGTCAAATTCGTGTACATTTCCCCAATTCGCATAACTAACATGTGGTGCTGTGTTCCGTGTCAAAGTCATTTTATGAAATGGAAAGTGTATACACATTGGGTATTTAATAAATGCTGAGTTACCACTCTACCTACATGTAGTGATGCAAATGGAAAATTTTCCAATTTTTTCAAAATTTTCCAATGGAAAATTTTGAAATTTTTTTTCAGTGATTGACGTTTTTCCCTTTGTTTTGGAGACTTGTTGCAGTCGTTTGAAAAGACTATGTAATATTCAAAGACCGAAAACTTCTCTATCATCCCTGCATGTTAACTTTTGGAACCAACTGCACCCTCCATGTCTATTTCAGATCTTTCCAACTGAATTTCAGACATTAAATGGATTTCAGATTTCTCTAATTGAATTTCAGATATCTGTCAGGAACTCAACTTTGAAAGGATCTTAGATTCAACTGGAGAATCTCCAATTCATCTGGAAAAGTCTGAAATTCATTTAAGTAGATCTGAAATCGATTTGGAACTATCTGAACCAGCAAGAAATGGAATGTGTAGTTTGTCCTCCACGAAGATATCGGACAATACGCCAGAAGTTAGAAGCTATCATATAGATATTCTTCTACTCATCACAGATATCTTTAGTTTCCAAATATCTCACGAGTTTACAGTCTTTATATATCTTCCAATATGGTCGCTCATGTATAATGCTGTGTTGGACTGTGTGCTTGTGCTTCACATGTTCATCAACACATGGAGAATTTGTATCACTGCAATCAAGGCTGCATAATAAAGCTTAATTTTCAAGCCATAAACAAACTCCCAAATAAATTGCATTATTTTGCTCCAGATCTTTCACAATGCATGAAATTATACCCCTATTGCAAAGGAAAAAAATTCACGTTGTCCCAAAAGATGTCTGTGTTATAATATTAAAAATGCCAACAGATTGCCACAAGCCACTGGTGGCAAAGGAATGCTCAAAAGTCCGCGGACGGGATTCGTATTGCTGCGATTGTTTTAATCGAAATGATGTTATAAAATCAAGAGTTTTAGAACAATTCTATTGATGTGTCTATGCCTCGGCTGTGATAGAAAACGTAAAAATTATATCGCAAAAAATCAAATTTTTTCATTTTTCAAAATCGTTTTATTCAAAATAATGATCAAAATCAACAGTTTTAGACCCATTCTATAGGTGTGTAGCTGCCTCGGCTGTTTAAGCGGTCAAAGCATTGGGCCCATCACAAAAAATCAGAACTTTCAAAATTTTCCAAAATTTTCCGATTTTTTTCCAAAATTTTACATGGTCTCCAAGTCTGTCATGACACTGAGAATCTGCAAAGCACCATCATTCCTTCCGCATTACAATCATCATCATTCAATTGTGGTAAATGTCTTCAGAACTGTAAAAATTTACATATCTCACATTTGGTAACAATTACAGACTATATCCCCATCGAGTTCATTTAGTAAAATCGAAAGTGTTTGCACATTGGGGATCTATTAAATGCTAAGCTACCACTCTACCTAATATACCTACTCTATGCTTCATACAATTCAGCAAAACAGGCAACTATATAGTTTCCACTTTTTCCGTGATGTTGGTTACCCGGTGTTCATCTTACATCTAAGAGCATTTGGATTTGCACTGACTTCATGTAGAATCGATCAGTTTAGAAACAGCACACCAAACATTTTTTACCGGGATCATAACACAGAAGTTAAGCATAATGCAAGATGAACGTCAACATCGGAGATACTATATCTTGGGTAGTTATAGCCATGAATCATGAAAAGCTTTTGTCGCTGGAGGAAAAAAATTCCCTTACCTCAACGAGTCTTTCTCTGACTTAGGACAGGAAATGGAACTTCCTCAGTCCTTTTACATATTACTAACCCCCTTCCCCCCGTTTTTGTCCTTGTACTTAGGCCTACCAGACCAGGCCTCGCTTTGATATAGGCACATGAATTAATCTTGTCTGTGTTGCAGGTTCAACAACTTCAATAAAGGATTGGGCGTATCAATGAATGCCAAATATAGTCCAGATTGGTATTGCTATCTTAATTAACTAGATAATTACAATGAGGCCAACAGTATTATCTGATATCAGACTACTGTACAACAATTTGAGGTTGTCTGTAATTAATTACACTTTCTGAGTAGTTGGCACAATCTGATATAGGTCTACTTGTAATATCGAATTAGAGATTTCGAGATCTCGGGATTTGATGAATATTGATTCTCGAGATTGAGATTCGAGATCGAGATTAAATTCACTTAGTTTATGTCATGGTAACGCTCGCGACAGACATTAAATTTATTATCTACCAGGAAGTAGACTTAGAATAACTTTGTTGATTATCACACTGATTAGCATTCATGGAAAGTCGATAATCTTTGGTAGTATAAACTGGCTAATCATTCTTGTCTCCGAGGGAAAAAACTTTTAAAAAAAGGAATTTAAGTAACGTTCGCGACATTCCTATATAGAAACTTAATATTTTCTAAAGAGTCATAATTAACTTTGACAGAAAGTTGTCTTTCAGACACATTGACTAACATGAAATTTTCTAGCATCACAAACGATTTTTCAACTTAATATTGACATTTTTATGTATTTAATGCATAGAAGCACACTGCCCATAAAATATTGACATAATTGAAAATTATATGATAGTTTATATGACTATCCTTTGTCATCTATGCAGACATATTTCAGCATTTTAGCTAGCATACGTCTGAACTTTAGACTATGTATGATATCATGGTCATCGGCATAATTCGTCAAAAACTGATTTGAAATTATGCGTCGGTGCAACCAACTCGTGGTTTGACCCCTATGACACTTGCTGTGTATTTCATAATATATATTTGAGTGGTCGTGTTGTTATCCAATAAAGTCACATGTTTTTCTCTTTCAGTGGCAAAGTGTGATATGATCACACTTAACAAAATAATCTTTTCATAATAAAGCTGAGCTTTTAGCAACTATGACAACCCATCGAATTGCCAATTTAACCAACTATATTGTATATTGCCTCTCCCAGTTGTCTTGACATGAAGGACTTGTGGAGTACTATTCCATAATCTGTATTCCTATCATTATCATTCAAGTCTTTTATTCCGAAAGTTAATACAAGCTCCTTACAAAGCTATGTACAGGAAAGATAACTGTATTTTACCTCGAGTTCATTGAAGAAAATCGAAAGTGTATACACATTGGGAATTTAATAGATGTGGAGTTACCACTCTACCTACACCGCAAACTCTAGGGCACGAAGTTTCGCTTGAATTAGGCAAGAAATTCAGGCATCAATTCTAACCAACACAAAGCACGAGTAGGCACGAAATTCATAGTGCCGGGTTCGTGCCAATTGATTTTACCTTCGTTTTCATTGGATAAACAAATATTTGGTTTGGTGCCTATTAGTGCCTAGTGGCGCCTACTGGTGTCTCGAGGCACTAATTAGGCGCTAACTGGCACGAAATTTAGGCTTCGTGCCTAAGTTAGTGCCCACAGTTTACAGTGCACTGTGCCTACTCTATGATTGTAATCCAGAAGGAATGATGATATTTTACAGATTCTCAATGTCGACAGCCTTTTGGAGATCTAATGTTTGTTAAATTAACAATTCGATAGGTTCCTATTACTTTCATGCTCAACCTCGAGAGTATTTTCTTATGCGTGATCATATCACAGGCAACCTGCCACTTGCAGAGCAAATTCACATAATCAAAGACAATGATTTTAATTAACTTTGAAAGATGTAAATGGTTCCACATCACTATTCAGATTCAAGAAATGAAACTTGAATTTAGTGAATCATAAGATCATGTCGGTGAATATTGAATTGAAAACTTGAAATGTCAGCCAAGAAAGCACGAATAATATCGCGACTTTTTCATGAAGACTTCCATTATAATGCGGTTCATGAAATTCCCTTGATAATCAGCTTAATTTCCGCTTAGTTAGGATGCTTCTTAGTGAATGTTCATTCCTTTTGATATCCAACTTGTTTCATACTGCTTGTATAAGGGCGTCATTTCGGTAGTATATAACTTTTTTCAAAGCTGCTCAAATAATATTTTGGACCACAGGAACGCAATCTCGGGAAAAAACTGAATCTTTTCATATAAAAATTTTCACTGTATACAGATACTTTTTTGAGTCGACATATACCTATATATCCCTACATGCTCTATGTCTATGTGGCTCGTAGCTCAGTTGGTTAGAGCACAGGTCTAGTTAACCTTGGTCGTAGGTTCGAATTCTACCAGCCGCACATCTTTTGCATGGCAATTTGATCTATTGTTTATTTAATTTCATTGTTGTTAATAAAGTAAGTATATGTAGCAGTATTTGAAAAGTGGTAAATTACCGGTAAATTACCGAAACACAATTGATCACTTTTCGGGAATTCCTCATAATATTTTGCTATGACAAAATTTCCTATACACTCACAATTCTCAGGTAGCCTATGATAAAGAATTTAGAGTTTTTTAAAATCACTAAATCATATCTTGTGTATCTAACCTATGAATGTATTCAACCAGATGTGTATGAATAATTTGATGTCAATAGTTATACCCACATAATTAGACAGGTCGTCTCTTCTTCTGTTTGACTAGAAGGAAAGCATTAGAACATGTAACGTCAATGAAATGGCACAATCTGCTGACATATTACCATAGCAATCGAACAATAAGCAGTCAGTTCAACATTAAACACGCCAAATTGTGCGATGTTTCAGTGACTGTTATCAACCGGATCACACAGCAAAGAGACACATTCGATGTCAAGTTCTACAGAGAAGTTCGTGAGCTTTGTGCGCCTGCTAGCTTTTTAAATAATGAGCGGATGGCCCAACATATAATAAGCCCAAGATCGTCTTACGTTGGCGAGAGCTTCCTCGAGAGTGAATATTCTCTGTAGTGATCTCAGCTCCTTGACCATGACGATCAGGCGTCAAGTGAGAAATCAACATCGCATTTTCATTGTCATTTGACGTTTAATGATAATTTGACCACTAAAATGCTTAATTTTAAGCACTTTTCTAACCATTTTGAAAAGAAGCTGTACCACTTTATTTAGTTAGAGACACGCTGTTAATAACAATATTTTGTTGACAATGATCAAAATAGCCGATTTGTGTAATGCAACCGTTTTTTATGAAACTAATATCATGAATTTTCAACACGTTGATTTTAGAAGTCAATTTTTCAAGGAGCCAAAATTTCGTATTTTTTATCTAGTTCTGCAACTAAAGCCGTCAAGGTGGATTGACTTTTAGGATTTTTTATTTTGGTAATGTTTGGTGATATCCCAAAGCGGCTAGCGCTCACAAGCAGTTGGAAGATGGAAATCTGCCTTTAAAGATAGGTACAAAAGTGCTTAATTTTGATTAAGCACTTTTCTAAATTAAAGTTCTCCACTTTGAAAGCATATTTCTTCAAAACTACAACCGCTAATAACTCTGGACCACTTTCTGCAAAAGAGGAACGATATGAATCGTTACAAAAGATAACAGGCAACGGCTTGAAAAACCTATCAATATTTTTATTTGATAATTAACAGAAATTGTAGGTATTTTTCATACGTCTGAAAGCGACGAAAGCAAGAAATTGACACTGAAGCAAACCCGCCAAGCCATTGATATTGTGCTAATTCCTAGGCCTATATCTTACGAATGATATGTATAGCAGTCAAGTATGCACACTTAACAGTTTTTCCAAAAATTGTTATCATAGATTAAAGAGAAAAGTGCTTAATATTAAGCACTTTCCTACTTCAAGTTCCTTTTGAAATTGTATGTGTATAATACCTGAATATGAGTTAAAACTGCATTAATATGGGGCGATAATCAACCATAATGATCAACTATATTCATTCATGTTAAAATATGATTATATTAGGATATCATCATGACTTTCATATGAGTAAACGTTGATTAAGTAATCATCATGCTGCAGTATAGAAGTTTTCGAAGGCAGAAGATCCCGATGAAGAAATCATTGACTTCATCAACAGCGTCAACGAAAACTTCCAATGTGCTCTTAGTCCTGGGGACCGGCTTTGTCTGGACGAAAGCATGGTTAAATCTTACCATAAAGGACTGACTGGAAAAGTCAAAATTATTCGCAAACCGCGACCGATGGGCAATGAAATCAAGGATATGTCGGACGCGCGGTCAAACATCGTTCTTAAGATAGAATTAAACGAAGGAAAAGAGAGAATGTGAGAAAAAGACCGCGTTTCAGAATACGGAGCCACCACAGCCGCAGTGTTGAGACTGAGAAAGAACTATCATGGATCAGGGAGAACTGTAATTGCAGACTCTTGGTTCGGTTCCGTCAAGAGTTCAACTGCATTGATGAAAGTAGGTCTATATTCAATCATGCTAGTAAAAACAGCACACAAGAACTATCCGAAAGAGCTACTGAATGAGAGAGAACTCGAGCGAGGGGAATGGATAGCTTATGCCGCGAAACTTGATGACACAGACCTCCAGGCTGTTAGCTTCATGGATTTAAAGAAGAAGCAGTTCATTTCAACGTGCTCTACTGCGATCGCTGGAAATCCCAGGAGAACAAAGCATCACGGTGAGATACCCAGACCGCAGGTAGCCGAGGAATATTTGAAGTATTGTTCTTCGATCGATGTATTCAATCACTTCAGAACCGGTGCTTTAGGATTCGAAGATGTTGTCAAAACACACTCAACCTATACGCCAGGCATATGGTGTTCTGGGATTCATTTTTACTTATTCCTTCTTGGCGATATTTTAAGCCTGGACAATCTGAATTGACTCATGCCGACTTCAAAATGAATTTAGCAAACAGTTTTCTCCATTTCACTATGATCAAAGTTGGAAATGAGACAAGAAGAGATTCTCTGAACGTTCCTCAAGATCTGATGCAGAGCTCTCATAGGCCAGCTCATTAGCCTCATCCAAAGCCATGCTACATTTGCCGACATGGATATGCTGAAAGTGAGCGAAAGACAACATCATTTCAATGTGTCTTCTGCGAAAAACCTATCTGCAAACCAAGCTCAACTCGCCCCTGTTGGTCGAAGCACATTCAAGAAGGACTTCCCCCAAAACAACGTCAAAAGCGAGTTTAAATAGACTTTCCCTGACTCTTCTATTATACAAATTACGTGATTTATTTGGCTGTGTCTGTACATTGATTGAGATTTCGCAGATATGTAAACAGAGATATATTCTGAAGAAACGGTGTTTTTCTTTTCGGATACATTGGGGCGTAGATTGATTAACTAAAACTGGTTACTTAGCCATTTTACGTACCAAAAACGAAGTATGAGTACATTTGTCAAAAATGCTTAAAATTAAGAACTTTTACCATCTGATTACTATGTGAACTAGAATAATATTTATGATGTGAGTTATCAATCATAACTTTTCCTAATCACTGAGGATTTATTCAAGTTGTGTAGCACAACTAACATGCAGTATCTTTAGGTAAATATGTTATAAAAGCCCTTGTGGTAACTAGGCCGGATACTACGCTATAGAAAGTTTATAGAAAATTATATGTTTATAGCCACCAAGTATAACCGATATAATGCAACAATTGTGAAAGCATATCATACACATCAAAAACAGCAAGTTTAGCTATCACTTTGGTGTCGTGCCTACACTTTGGTATATATTATCTAAAAAGAGAAAAGTGCTTAAAACTAAGCACTTTTACTTCTCATATTTAACCAGCGACAGCGGCTATGAAATTTTTTCAATTTTAATTGCCCTCACATATGTTTCTATGAACACATTCCATCAATCTGTACGAATCCCAACGGCTTGGCGTCTTTAAAACACAATAATGTTGATAAAACATTTTTTCATTGAGCAAAATATGTTAAAAATTAGCATAAAAATGGAAAATTTTCACATTTTGAAGTCCCCAAAGCTTCTATGACCTCTTCCTTCTGATTTTTCATCGCATTTCACATATCACAGTGCTATTCAATATTCATAGGCAGTCAAATAAAAAGAACCGTATAGCTTTTACAAAATGACAATTTTCTGATATTTTCAAAAATATATTTTTGTTCAAAGTGATGTCAAACAAAAAGCAAGACCGATAAGAGGATTCCAAATTAGGACGCATTTTACTTGAACGTAATGATTACAGTTGTGGAGTTGTCGGCTGGTTTTCTGTGTGATGAATACTAAATAACATCCATTTTCTAAACTTGTGAAAAGTGCTTAAAATTAAGCATTAGTCCGGGAGCTAGCGTGAAGTTGTGCAGGGAACGAGGTAGTACATAAAACTTTCACATAGCATAGTACACCTCTAACCTACTGCAAAACTTCGCGTCTGCCGGATCAGATCATTTGCTTTTCAGAAATAGAGAGGATAACACAATCCTATGTATTTCCAGTGGTTGAAATTGTGACATTTAAGGTGTTGACTTCATTTTTTCGAATTCTTGCTCATAAAAGTTACACAAATTGGTATTTTGTTGAATTGGTTATTATAGAAATCATCTACAGATCATGATCTTTCAAATGAGTTATCATTCAGTGACAGAGGATGAAGTAAAGTGTACAAACAGACACTTTTCGTTGGTGTAACTGCAAATTTTAACATAGAAATTTCAGGAAAATTGTTGATATACTTCAACGAAAAGTGTCTGTTTGTACACTTTACTTCATCCTCTGTCACTGAATGATAACTCATTTGAAAGATCATGACCTGTAGATGATTTCTATAATAACCAATTCAACAAAATACCAACTTGTACATTTTTTATGAGCAAAAACTCGAAAAAATGGAGTCAACACCTTAAATGTCACAATTTTACAATTGGAAATACATAGGATTTTGTTATCATCTCTATTTCTGAAAAGCAAATGATCTGATCCGGCAGACGCGAAGTTTTGCAGTAGGTTAGAGGTGTACTATGCTATGTGAAAGTTTTATGTACTACCTCGTTCCCCCCTCTGGAAACGAAAATATGGGGACCATGTGGCTGCCATATGGGTATGTGGTATGGATCTGGACGAAATTTTCAAAGTATTATTTCTTTGATAAAGTCAAGCAGAAGTCATTCATCTAGAAGAAAATGTTGTACAAACAAGTCATGTGAACGTTTATGACCAGTTATTTGATGAAGAAGTAGCAGAACATCACATGTGCCTTGGTGCGTGGCTATCCCACATGGGTAGCATATGGTGTTTTCCAGATGTTACCCAGATAGTGAAAAATATCGATGGAAAGTCATTCATTGCATTACACATTGCGAAGTACATGTTTGTTTCCTACAATTACACATGTTTTAGGCTTTGGGGCTGATATATTTTGTTATTTAATGAGTCCTCAACATGGAGATGCATAATAATTGTGTAGTCATCTCCACCAAGTTAATAACATAATGGCGCATACTAGAGGATAATATTAAATTTAAGAGACATAGGAGAAAATGCTAGCGCTTTTTAGGCAATTTCATGCATGAATGGCATTGAACACATGCCAAAGAAGGTCACTAAGAGTTTTAGATTTTGACTTGTTTTTGTGAGGTACTAAAATATGTGCATTTATATTATATGTCGTTTGATCTTTCGATAAACAGCTGTTACAAATTGAAGTTGCCCGTGCCATCAACGGAGTATGCGTTGTTGCTGATTCTGGCGGAATTTAAAATATTTGATTTAATCATGTCCTTTCTAATCAGAAACAAGCGAGCAAGAGTCAAGCTTTTGTAAGATTTGACCAGCATTTCAAGTGAAATGGGTGAGAATATCTAAAGAAATCAGGCTAATTTACGTCACAAGGGGAGAGAAGCTTCTTCATTCTTTTTCGTTCTATGCGACATTACAAATAGGTTGGTGTGTCTAATATCTGCTGCAACAAATGTCTATAAGGCCGCATAAAATATAACAAGAAACAGTGCACATTGTTTTAAGAACAACATGATAGGAATTCTTCTTGACTGAAAGAAAGATGATATACAGTCGGATGTGTATAGACACATGGAATGTCTCTCAACGGAACAGCGAATGCGCTGATGTTTAGTGCATCGCTTAGAGATATTCTTCACTCAACCAAAGTCACATCAATTCGGTGCATATGATGAAGGCATTCGTCGTGATGATCTCAAAGTTGCATTTTTTTAACTGCAAGTGTAAACGGGAACAGTGTAAACTGTAAATTAGAACATTACTACAAATTATAAGGAATCGATCAAAAATAAGAGAAAATGGTTTTGTTATCGATCTGTTCCGCTTGAGGGAGTCTGCACATCCTTTACGAAGCCTATTCGAAGTAATCCCATCTGATGTTTCATTGATTACCGCATTGATTTTGAAGGGTGTATTCTACAGTACCATTAATCATGAGACGCAGGCCTTTCAAATTTTAAGATATACTTGTTTTGCAGTGCTGACCCGCCTCAATGTCTCATTTGACTGTATGAAATCTCAAAGAATGTGTGCTGTATGTATACGTCTTGTCTAGTATATTCTTTCCATCCAGTCGAAGAGACATTGGAATGTTTGGCAACGTAAAATCTAATGCTGCATCATTCATTAATAGGCCTAACTTTGCAAATTTATCAAACTCAGGAGCCTTATCAAATTCCTCACTTTTCTCGGTGCACGAAGCTCGGAGTTAGAATCAGAGTCCCTTCAATATTTGCTGCCTTCAAAACCGTGACTTTATGATTGTAGTGCGGTAATGTGGTCGATTCTAAGAAATTCAGTTTTGCATGAGTTCCATTCACATGAAGAAATGTAGGGAATTGCCTTATCATCGTTGATGTGAGTATTAGCCTACGTATCCATCAGATTCTTTAATTAATGACGTTGGTTCAATTGATGTTTTGAGTTGATAATGATTGCTAGTACATGTACGTGTAGGTACATCGGGATTGCATAGAGATTCGATTCCAAGGTCGCTAAGTACAGCAGGCCAATCATCACTGTGATTCATGAGAGCTCATCAATCAGGAGTAGGGATCTGCGAAGCTTCGAGATTCGATTCGAGAAAAATTCGAATCGGTTTACGTCGATTGGCCAACAATTATTTCAACAGCCTCCTTTCGTTCGCTAATGGTTGAAAATGAGATTGCAATATATGCTTGAGATGATGGATTCTCACTGATATTGGCTAAAACTACGAGGTTGCTGAACTACGCTATATCAGCTGCATGTTGCTCAGATTAGGGCTTTGGACTAGGTCGATCTTTCTGGACCGAGTCTGATATACTTCACAATAAACAAGGGCCTAACTGATTTAGAACAGAATTGTAAATGGCCCATTGTCAGATTCGTGAGCTTCTATCTTACAGGGCTATAAGAAATTCTTTTCAGACTGTTGTCAGGACTCTTAAGCCGAACACGTAGCTCAATAAACCAGTGAATTATACTACATCCTAAAACACGAACTCTTACTAAAAGTAGGCCATGCCGAAAGGAAGCAAAACTCAAAAAGTATATCTAATAAATAAGAAAATATTGCTTTATGCGTGATTATAGTGCCATCCGTACTTTTTACAGTTCTCCTCATACTTCTTTTGATGAGGCCCCTCAAATGACTTTTCTTAATGAGATTTTTGCACTTAACAAAGGCCTACAGAAAGCCTACAGAAGCGTCAGGGCAAAAAAGGGATATTTTATTTGGATATTCAAGGCCAAATCACATCCAAAAAAATCTAGTCAGCGCAACAAGTTTCGATCGTCGTTTAAAAAGTGAAATTTGTTTATTTGGTGCGCTGACTAGATTCTCTTTACTGCTGAGATTTGGTTTGTGGTTGATAGAGATAAATGTTCTTCTTATCCTGAATCATCTGCATCTCAGATAGGAAGTTAATCAGGCGTCTAGACAAAGTTAAAATGACCTTGAGTACAAGATGTGGTTTATTATCGATTTATGGTAAAAATATAAATGGTGTAAATTTATGGCTCTGTATAAATATTTTTGAATTTGTGCATGTAACACGTATTACTGCGTTTGTGATGTGATTTTGGCCATTTGATCAAATAAATTGTTAAGTCAATCTATTGTGAAGTTTTATGTTAAAAAGGATGTCTGGCGATATAATGCACAGATTTTTCACGTATTACCGTTACCAAAAGCGAATAAACATTCTGACCTTTTTTCTAAAACGTTGAATGAAGTTGAAAGTCTCTTTATTATCAATTGTGTATTATCATGTACTGCACATCATTTGTTAAATATGTCTCCAAACGACAGCGTAATTAAAAATTAAGAGGGCTCCTTCTGAGGGAAGCAATTCTGGAAATAGGAGCGGAGAATTTTATATCGCGGGGAAAATACACGGTGTATTGATACTACTGCTCAATTTTAATTTTTGAGTAGTGTGTGGTTAAAGTAATTTTGTATTAGAGCGTGTAGGCATGCATGTGGGATTTAGCTGGTAAGATCGGGAACCTTGAACATATGGTATCCATATGCAAAATGCACATTGGGCTGCACAACTTCACGTTAGCTCCCGGACTATAATGCTTAAAACAGCACTTGGTCAATTTATCATTAAAATCTTTGGGAAAACAATAGTCGTGTGTTGACGAACAATCAGCTTAGGATTGCATGCTTATGAGACGTACGTAGTTCAGAAAAAGAGGCTATCACATAGGACTCACAGTGAATCATAATTCACATGCAGTATAATCAATATTGGGTAGTCTGTGGACTTCAGAGTAGCTTTCATCTAACTATCAGTTTCCATTTCCCACATTATTTCATTTAACTCTGTAATCATGTATGTCAGCATGACTTGAATGCTCATGTGGGCTCACTTGTACGAGTATGAAAATTCACTAAAATGAAGACAGCGTCAAATTAATTATTTTATGCAGTTCAATGAATATAGGAATCCACTATGGGAGCGAAGGCCTATGGTCTCGGAGCACGCGACGCCACTGATACACACATAGAAATCGAACATTAATCATTAAGGTCTAGACTGGACAGCTGGTCAAGGTCACGGCAATTAAAGCCTCACTATGTCGACCGCTTTTCTTGTTTTATTACATAAAATGTTTTGAAATTTCCATATGTAATATAACGAGATATAACGAGTGTTTATCTGGACAAAGGTGACTAATCTGGAGCCAATTTGAACAAAGAGTTCACTTTCGTTTAGGTCTGCGTGCGGGTTGCACGCAGAACTAGGTCTCAGATGGTTAATCTGAGTAAGCTCGGTTGAGAGCTTTCCCCTTTATTCTTCCCTTTGTACATAGACTCGAGTCATCTTCCCAACTTATATTAGTGGTTCTTCCCTTCTTGTGAATATTCCCAGAGTGAATTAGGGATGTCTTCCCTACTGTTGTACTGATGTCACGTTGTGGATAATGCCTTGTGGTGAGTTACCAGAGCTGCCGGGCTCAATCAATGTAAATAAGCTATTAACAGTTAGCCTATTATGTATTAACCCTTTGTTAGAATGCATTCCTTTAAGCCATTAGATCCTCACGCTACCAATCAAAGGATCCGTTCATTACACATATGTTTCCACTAAAGCACGAGGTTTGTCCTTTACATTGGTGAATATTAGAGTAAGCGAAGAAACGAAATATGTGCAGTATACTTATTATAATTTGCATTAGATTAAATTTCTTGTCGATCTGGCTTGAGAGATTCATGTCGTTAATCTACTAACTCTCATACGATGATGAAAATCATCACAGCAGCCATTTACAATATAATAAAATGTTTGCTAATCTAAATTATTAAGTGAAGTAGTCCTGATGAGGACTGATGTAGCTCTCTAATCAGCAAATGCACAAATGCAGTGATGTTGTAGCCATTGGATTAATCAGTTCTAAAAAGAACTCAATGGATCTTTCTGGTGGCAACGAATTGAAATTGATCAGCTTTGGCACAGTTACTGGTAAAAGTTCAAATCTTGAGACCTGTGACACCACTCATTTTATTGTTGGCATACTGTACGACCATGGATTCCAAATACTGCCGCATACACTCTCTAAACAGACGGCTGTACCGACTGCAGATGCTGGTATTGGAAATAGAAAAAGGACAATGGTCACTATGTGTTGAGGAAATTAGAAATGGATATTATAAAACAACAGGAGACCAATGGATAAAAATTGGAAAAGTGTAGGTAGAACATAGAAATTCAATGATACTACTACATCGATTACAAGTGGACTGATGCTACACAATAACTGATACTACACGCGGTGGTTAATGTTAGTAGTGGACAAGTGGAAAGTGGATAATGGAGGTAAGCAATATAACTCTCTAGTAAACACTACTACTCCGAGAACAATCGAACTCTGCACACTCTACCTAAGACTACACATGGAAAATGCAATTTATCCACTTGAATTTGTTATCGCGAGTCTCTTAATCCGCCGACAATACTTCATGGAATCAAGGATTTCTTCATTTGTCGACATCTACAATGACTTGATTAGAATTACAATGCTTCGACCACTACTTCAGCTACCGATTAAGGTATATAAGGCATAATACTTCCTCCGTCAGTCATGAGCAGGTACTCGTCTAGTTGTGTTTCGACCCCTGACTTGAACACTCAAACCTAGACGAGATGGGTACCACACATAGTGGCTGACAAAATACTCAATAGGTAATGACATGTTTGTAAAGATATGTCAAAAACATGAGTCAGACATCATACAAATGTTGTGTTTCCACATGTAAAGTCAGTAAGCCAGTAGATATTTCACCGGATGAGCCTGTCCATTATTCTTCATTCTTCTATTGCCGCGCCTCATGTTTCGTAGCTTTGGAGGACTTCAAATAACTCAATAGGCCTATAGCAAGAAATGAACATCCGTGTGTCTTGAAAGTTGATTAGTTTTTCTTCGTCTGCTAAGTTGTTTTGAAAAACTTAGTGACCCTTGTAGCAAGGGAAACGCATTTCCCATCTTTAAGCGATTTTTTGCAGATAATTTGTTTTTCCTGCCTGCTTATCTGCCTATGCAGCAGTCAATGTCAACGGTTCACCTGATCTGCCGGTGCATTAGCCGCAAGACACAAATTGCATCAGACCAGGCGTAGTAATGGCCACTCCCATTTGCAATCTGTACAAAGACCGCATTTCGAATTTCCGAATTTCGAGTGCGCCAGATGTATGATGTTTTATAGCATACCTGAAAAAATTGCGCCGAATGCGAGGCAAGGCGCACCGAAGCTAGGACCAGGCGCGACGAGGTCAGAGCCGAGCGCGCCAGATACGTTACTTGCGCGGCAGACGTGTGATCTATTTCTAGAATTTCAGAAACCAAGCCCCCGCCAGTGCACCAAAGCCGGCCAAAGTAAGTTCGGTGCACCCCTGTACAGATCACAGTTCGGTGGCGACTGCCGTATCGAAAAGTCTAAATAGGTGCATACTCACCCTAAAGCGCGAATTGCAGATAGGATTTGTTTTTAACAACTTTCTCGCATCTCTATTCCTTTGCAAATTTATAATAGGGGCCTATTCCACATTTTGTTGATCAGATGATAACAAAAGTAGTAACAGAGTGAGTAGCAAGACAGAAAGTAACTACAATTATGCCTCAAAAACGACGTTGGGGCCCCGTTACCACGTTGTCATTCCTACGATTTTATTTAAAAAATGATTTTTTTCAATTTTATTTGATATTAAATATTTGATTTAGACCTAAATTCTCCTGAGAAAACAAAGAATTCTTCAAAATCTTACTTAGCACTCCTTGGCGTACTATTCCAACAATTAGGGCTATATGAGATAGTCAATTGCCATCTATAATCATCATGTCGGTCTTCATGCATCTGGAGTTCGAATCTCCAGTCTCAGTGTAACAGAGATTTTGGAAGATGCAAAAGCTGACAGACTTTGTTATCATCAAAACATTTATACATGTGTCATCAATGCTTTCATGACCAATTAAAAATCTTGAGGTTTCATTTGTAGTGGTCATACATGTTGCCAATATGTGACATTCCGTGATTTTGTTGTAGATGTGTTCAATGTTTTACAGATATTTGAAAGTATAGGTTGGTCTTTAAAAATAGATACCGTATAACACCTTGCTTTTGAAAGACAAACGCACGCTTGAATCGTATCTTAACAACGGCTATTTGCTGCACTGATGTCCAAGTAAGCGAAAACAAAATACCACAGAAAATTCTATTCTTGCGACTTATCACTATCATACACATGTATGTCTGCAGAAACAAGCTGAAATTTAAAATTGCCATTTTGGTTGGATTAATTCCCCGCTTGTCGCTGTGTCGATCCAGAGTCAGCGTTTGCATCAGAACTCCTGCATTACCGGAGTGGAATTTTTCAACTCCGATGCAAATACACTGATCTCCATATGCAACACACAGCAAAAACAGAATCAGTATAATTTTTAATCAAATATATATCTAAAGCAACACATGTAAGTCACATCTACTAACAAAGTTATAAAATACCTGTACGCCATGTTCAATAATCTAGGTGTAGCGTAGGCTAGTCTAGACAACCTAACAATATTTATCACTTTATTGATTAGTCGCATTCAGTTAATACAAATAGACTTGGGTAAGATATTTACACATGAATATTGAAAATACGCTTTGATGATGTAGGCTTAATTCCGTGAAATTTTATTTCAAATTTTAATGCTTGCATTGTGAGACATACATATTATTATGTGTATATGGACATGAAATGTATTCAAAGTTCTGATATTTGAATCATTCCTTGCTCCAATCATTTTCAAAAACAGCAAACCCAGTCAAAATCATCTTTACAAACGACTATGTCTGTTAAGTTGAAACTTGCGTTTTAGGCATTTTTTGCTTAGCAGACTTAAGCTTTTCATGCAAAATTGAGTCAGAAAATAACTAGATTCATAGACTAATTTACTGCGGTTTTAATTCAACTTAAAACAAGCTGAAGGAACAGCAGGACCAAATTAGAGATAGTCGATCCTGAGATTTTTGCCCATTGATTGGATAGGAAGTTCGACAGCTTTCATGTGATGTATTTAGAAAGAGGAGAACCAAGCTGCTCTAGTTCATCTAACGCTTGATTTTCCAAGTAATTAAATACCTTCAGTGTTCAACTGCAGTAATGACATATTTCTTGTATTTATCGTATTTTTATGATACGTAAAGCAATACTATATATCTGAACTTAGAAGTAGACCTAATTTAGATAATTCAAGTTCATGATAGACCATTTTAGACCACGAAATCTCAATACCCACGCGACTTCAGAAATTCGGAATCTTATAATGAGTACTCCGTCAATGAATACCGGTGCTCTGTACGATGATCTTGCCCATCATGCTAAGATGTATAGTAGCATCCGTGGGTCCAGAGTTCCGCCGGAGTGACATCGTAGCATCTCAGAGAGAAAAAAAGATAGAGGGAGTGGTTAGTTTTGCTTGAGAAACTCGTCATTGATGTTTTGAGGTTCCGGGTAGGGCCTTCACACATTATACATTACAATTACATTTCGGTTGTACTTAAACATATGCTTTGGTGTAACGATCTACAATTTTTAGCTCACCGAACGGCTTATCGGTGCGAGAAGGAGAGGCTAGCGCATAGCCTTAATATGAATCATTCCAAAACAATACACCTATGTAATGGACCTATAATAGAAATAAAATTGCATGCACAATCAGCTTGGAATTTTGGTTGACCATTAAGATGAAAGCTATCTCTCTATCATGAATTGGCATCATAAATATTTATTTTATTCTATATAAGTATTTCGTTCTCCATTTTTTCATTCAGTGCGCGAATTAAGTAGCAATACTGTGAATTGTACATGTACAATTACATAAAAGCCTGCGATTATTGTTTGTAGTAGTGGACATGCTTTAGTATGACTCGGGAAATCCAGGGTGATAGCGGAATATTTCCCGGTTCTAGATTTTTGATTTGGGTTGCAATTCTGAATTCATTTCATTTTATTCAGCTTATATTTTTTTCATTAGTATTTGGTTACCTCTGGTCTACTTAAAAATTATCAGACCGCAACAGTGAACCTCCTGTCTAGTGTGAGGCGTTCTGCTTTTCAGAAAGCGTGAATTGCAAGCTGTGAAATTATCACGAATCCTTGACATGAATTTGCAAGCACACTGACAAGTGGGTAAGTGACCGACAACGCCGAGTCATTTCAGATAATCACAAAAACTCAAAAATGAGTAGTCAAAAGAGTGGCAGTGGTTATATCACCGGATAGGCCGGTGAAAATAGCTATTTTTTTAGAAAAACGCGACTCCGAAACACCCAAAGTTATGAAAAATCATTTGACCGCTTCATTATTT
Organism: Prostheceraeus crozeri; assembly: GCA_907163375.1. Lineage (NCBI taxonomy): Eukaryota > Metazoa > Platyhelminthes > Polycladida > Euryleptidae > Prostheceraeus > Prostheceraeus crozeri. The sequence continues at coordinate 213,047 of CAJQUW010012612.1, read as the reverse complement.
GGTGTGGATGATTTCTATTTTATATTTACGAGTTTGATTCGCATGAGAAATCATTACATTTCCAAGAAGAACCAAAAGGTACGAAGCAAAACCAAGCAAAGTTCAAGCAAGAAAAAACAAGAAGTCAATATTGGCACTCAGCAATCTTTACACTCCGATATGTTTATCTTGATATATATCTGATTGCAGTAGCCAAGTAAGTCACGCAATATTCGAAGGAAAGTTGCACCCAAAAGAAACTTTGCAATTATGCGAGCAAGACAGAACACGAAAACCGCTGGTGTCTGATTTCATCATGCATAATCAATATATTGTGTATTATTTTGAAGAATTAACTAAATCCATAGAAATTAACAATACCATAGAAAGTCCTAGAATGGAAATTGCATGAAAATTATGGCACACTCCGGGGGAACTTAGATAGGGCAAAAAGCAAATTTTGCGACCTGAATTTCTTGTTTTCTGGTTGGCATTTTTAATTATCAAGTCAATTTGTGATCTGGATTGTTGCCCCTTGTCCAAAGATCATGTACACAAAAGCAATAGTGAAATTACAAAATACTGCGGCGACAGGATGAAAAAGAATGAAATCCTTTAAAACGTTCTGTTTGGTCATCATTTTGAAATATCGCTCCTATAATCAATTAAGAGTATAATCAGACACACATGCAACCTGTAATGTCGATTTATAGAGCATGCATTACTCCAGCTTGAAATCAGAGGCCAAGAAATCTTACAGTATTCATTTTACTTTGAAGGATTCCCCTGTTCATTATATTTGAACAATTTTCAAAACCTTTGCATGCTTTTGAATATCAGCATCCAAAATATCATCACATTATGTCATATTAATCATTTAGTGATTAATTGAAAAGTTACAACGACATTTCATTTATCTGATAAATGTCTGTCGCTAAAGAAGCTTTCGATGTGTTTATTCCAAAAGAGCGCTAGGTTTCTTGACCACTAGAAAGAGAAATTATCCAATAATTCGAATTTTTATCTTTGAATTCTTGAAATGTTCTTACAACCAGTACACCGACTACTTTCGATTATGACTCTGTGAACCAAGTTTCAATTCGTATTCCAGTGTTGAAAAATAGTTGTCAATGACTGGTAGAAATAGACACAGTATATTAATCCATGGAAGAGTATGCTATTTCACATAAAACAATGCCACCATCTCACTTAAAATTCTCTTCATGAAAATCGTGCAATTTGCTGTCAACAACGTCAACAACCAACTTGGCAAATAGTTTGACTTGACATAATGTTTTAGATCGAATCTGATCTACAAACCATAGATTTTTCCATGTTCCATCATTGTAGATAGGCAAGATATCAAGTTCCATTCTAGTGTATTATTATCTACTTCTACATGATTAAATCGCAGTTCCAAGAACTGACGAAAACTTGAGTTGGCGGACAGCTAATTTGATGACTTAAAACAAAATTCTGAATTAAAGCCTCTCTTGGTCGACCAAATGACCTTGCCACGAATTTTAATGAAGCAGATAGGAGCTGTCCGGTCTAGACCTAGTTGTTGTTGTTCGATACACACATTGGCGATTTAATGCGGATTTACTACTCTACCTAGTGATAAAAATTTTCCGGAAAATTATGGTAAATTTTCCATTTGCATCACTAACTCTACCTAATATACTTACTCTATGCTCTATCTTTTACATTTCAGATTTCCATTGAGCGCCAACTGCACTCTCATTGGTTGACAGCAGCTGAATGACATCGTCAGCTGATTTGCGTACGCATCACTCCTGACACAATGCGCAATCAGTAACGACCACAATAGACTGCGAAAATCCTATGCAACATGTCTACTTTCGGAAGCTGGTGCTCAAGGAGAGCAGGACGGATTGACGATGACTTTCGATGTGTTAATAAGAACGAAATGATATACAGCATGTCAATTTTCAGGGTTCCATTAATTTTGTTCATTTCAACACATTGTTCCCCTCATAGACAGTGACCTAGATCGGTGCTGAAATGAGCGGTTGTCAGACCATCAAGAAACGTTGTGTTCCACTCGACTATAAAATTCCGTTAATCCGGTGATTGTACATATTTTGTTTTAGCCATTTTCACAAATGAGTCTTTTAAATTCGCGTAATATTTTGTTTCAAACATTAGGCTAATACCTAATTAGGTAAACTGGAATCTACTATATAGTAGAATTAGGAATTCACTATCTAGTATATTTCTTGAAATATACGACGTAGAATATTGCGTAGTCCTTGCTAAACGCTTGTCGGCTTATTTTTCTCTGATCCTTGCAAAAGATTTTGCTTTTTTGATCTTTTTCGAGCGATACATGAATTAAATCGACAGAAATTTTGTTTCTGACATTGCTAATAATGTGCAGTTTTTGATACTGCTGCTACAACCTGCAATCTATTAAAACTTTCGTGCGAGCTTTCCAGCTTTTGTTTGAAAATCTTGTTTTGATTTTATTGTATGTGCACAGAAAGGACTTGCCAGCATCATCTCTATACTAGGGCTGTCAACTGTCAAGCTTTCGCCAGGGCAGACCAAGTTTGCGACCTCAATTTTGGCTACCAGATGTGTTCTAAAATGAATGTTTATAGCATTTACTCTAGCTTGTGCCAGCATGGCTGGACAGTCGAATTGTAGGAGTTTCCTTTTCCTCTGCATGATGCCTTTTCTCACGTGTAAACCTATAGATGAATTTTTATACCGCAAGATGGGGTGACTTTGGACAGAATCAAACCTGTGCATTGATCCACGTTGCTACTTTCAAATGTTCTTTGAACGATTCAATCGTTGTGGAATTTGATATTATGGTGCAGAAGCTACTTTTGCATGGCGTTTGATGTTCTTCTAAGATTTAATATATCAAAAAATTTATAAATTGCATCACAAATCACTCCAAGAATGTGCTTTGAAAAGATGGTACCGCTGTTTGACGTGATTGTCATAAATACGGAATCTCAATGTAGCATGCTTGAGAATTGCCTGAATTATATTTTGAGTCAGTTGCACTTCCTGAAATAATGATAATTATAAAATGCCTGTCCATAGTCCCCCCCCCACTCTAAATCGGCAAAATGGGGTGACTTAGGACAGCGGATGTGCCGACATAACTGTAGTTCACTAGGGCAACTAAATCCAAAAAGCATAGGGCCTATATTTTCGTTTCAATGAACAAATCAGACAGCAAATTTAGCTGATAATATTGTGTCAGCGGTTCTTGAGTCGTCACAGATATTCATTCTTGAACATTAGTGCTTCTGTATTTTATCAAATAGGCCTACTTTGAATTGTTGTGATGTAATTTTTTAGATGTAATTGTGTTCTCTGTTATCTACCTGATATATATCTACCTACAAAGATATCATAGCAGAGCATATACCTACAGCATATCATCGCTTTTCATATTGGGTGTAATAGGAAAACGTAATTTTGATGATTGATTATGCTGTGAATCCTTCCATATTCAGACAATGCCGTTTGACAGTGTACCTTCCGTTGACTTGGTGATGAATGACCGACTAGTTGATTCGAATCCCCATAACAACCTGACCAGTCAGAGCCACTCCCAATAACAAAAGTAATTGTAATGTGCGGTGTACCATATAGGCCTACAGTCCGTTTCCAAAATCGTTGCAGAACCCGGAAAACTCCTTTATCTCCTGCCTATTCTCATCAAAGTTAACCGTAAGCTGCTTAAGCTCTTATAATTGATTACAAAACTTATTTGCTTTGTCAGCCGAGAGACTTGCTTGGTTTAGGAACCAGTGTGGTGTGCCTAATTAAATGAAGTAATTAGTGATTAGTAATTAGTTTGTTAGTACATGATCATATAATAGCTGATAATGTCATGTCATAATAACTGCCCCGATACGCCTTATTATTGTTGTTGATAGTTAGAGATTTTAGAATATTATCAATTCCGCTGTGCGAGAACCTGTAGATATCGAAGGAGTTTTCGTGTTCTTTAACAAATTTCATAACGGTTTCGATTCCATGGAGTAAAGATACACCAGCATACAAGTTTTTAACATCTAAGGAAATAGAAGTTTGATAGCTTTTTCTAGTGAACGTAAGGTTCCTCAGAAACTTGTTATGCTTTTATATTCGTTACGTTTTATGTTCAGAAACTCTTTATGTTACTAATGACTTTTCGGACTAAATTGCCGAGAATTTGAGTAAATTACCGATCAACTTTTTCAGATCGATGAGGCAATAGGTCTCAACTGTAAATTCTCGTCAATTTTTGTCTTTATGATCTTTCATCGTGCAATAAAATTTGGCAGGTTTTCTACCACATGAAATGAGACGTGTTTTCAAAAAAGCCCATGAATATTTACTTTAAATATTTAGAGAAAGGGCCAAAATGTCGTTATTAATTTATTGTTTTCCCGATATATTTCGATTTATATATTATAATTTATATATTCCCGATATAATAATTACAGAATTTTTATAATTGAAGAACATAGAAACAAAGCAAGAACGAAAGACAAGCCAAAACCTGATTGCATACTGCCATACGTGCCAAAGTTATACGAATCAATCAAGGGCATTTTAACGAAATTCAACTGAAACATCGGGCTATAAACCTATTCGGACATCAAAGCAAGAGCTCATGAAGAAAAGACCAGAACAAGCTAAGCAACATGGGGTAGTTTACAAGATTGAATGTGGCGAATGTAACTGGAAATATGTTGGAGAGTCAAGTAGATCTGTGGAAGAAAGAGTTGAAGAACACAAGAGAAATGTAAGAAAATTTGACACGCATTCAGAAAAATCCAATCACATCGTAAACAAAGACCATCAGTTCAATTGGAGTTCTAAGAAAATCATTGACAAAAGAAAGTAATTATAAAAGCAAAAGGAGGCAATATGGAGCAGACATCATAGAAGTGGAAACAAGGTGAAGTTCATTTTAAGCAATGCGTGGGATGATGGGATCTACGATGTCTTCAAAAACAAGTGACATAGTTTTTAACATCGAGGACTAGATAACTTTGAAAAAACCTTTCTTTTCTACATCCGTGATCATGCTGTCTGTTGGCCAGTGAAATATATCGGGAAAACAATAAATTAATGACAACATTTTGGCCCTTTCTCTAAATATTTAAAATGAAATGAGACGTTGAGACTCGATGTTAGGCATATTCTTACAAGTTGATCAAATCAGAGTTTTGGCCTGCTTTTCGATAGCATTGCAATTAAGATTTAGGTAATGGTTGCAAATATCACTATCGCTAAGGATATTTTCAACCCGTTGACTATAGGAAAGTTTATCAGTGACAACTGCACGGCTAATGTCATCAGAGGAGACCATACATAAATCGTTGGTTTTCATAAACTGGCTCAATCAATCCAAAAATAACCAAAAATATCAATTGTATAGAAATAGAAGCGCAAGATGCTTCATGATCAATGCTTTTTATACTCACGACGCGTTTCGTCTGCTCTCAGTCAGGTGTTACAGCAGAATGATCTAAAACGTACGTACATAAAATGATTGCAGTTAAGTTACACATCAAAAATATCAAAGCAGTTCGTATCGCAGTTCAAAGTCAAATATTCATTTAAGTCATGGATGAAACTATGCAATTCGATTTTGTTAGGAAGGATGAAGGTCCGGAAAGACCGGCGGGCGGCGGGTTTTATTTGATGGGGAAAAAGTCCTCTATTGGCGGACAATAGCGCGCGATAAGCATTGCCTAGCCATTCATGCGAGCCCCATGCACGAATTACCACAAACCGAACATGGTGGCAAAAATGACTCGTATCTGTCCGAGTGAGATGTAGCGATGCTAAAAGTACACAGGAATTGAGATGCTGCAGCAACAGGAAGACAATTGAAGCCAAATTAAGCGAAAGAAATTTGAACAGAAAAGAGAACAACAAAACATGAACACTTCCGTTTTTTCACAACTTTGTCATAATACGTGTGCTTAGTGTTGAGTTTCATCGACGATCACTCATTCTCAAGAATTTTTTAGCTTCGAATTGAAATAATTTCGTGTTGCTTTTACGTCACTACTCCCCATACTTGGGGCTTGGACGGTGCTGACATAGTCAGACTTATGGAGCGTTGTAGTACTTTTAGTCCGGATGTCCTTCCTGCCGACTTCCAATGACACTTTCGGGGCTCGACCTCTGGACCAAGAGATCGCTAGGCCAAGCACTTAACCACTGTGCCACGGAGACCACTTCGTGTTGTTCTCAGTTTCATCTTTCACTTTGTTTGGAAAGGATGCAGTATTCTTTTGATGTTGCACGTAAACGTTATGCATTATTAGTATTTGCAAATGTTGAGTGCCATCTTAGATAATACCAGGGCTTACAACTGTCCTATTTTATCGGGACGTCCCGTTTTTTCGCCAAAAAAATCGCCTGTCCGAATTTTTGGATTTTGAAATTTGGGTACTGTTCTTGTAGTCGAAGTTTGGTGCTGTTGTCAGAGTTTCTTATGTACACTGTAGTCACGTGCACTTCATATCTTCCTTTGCAATACTGTTTGCACTGATATAAAATATACATTCGATTTCTTTTTGGGAAAAATGAGTGTAGCAACATAAAGAAGCGCTCTAGTTGTACAAACTCAAGAAATCGTCCAACTCGACAACATTTTCTGTTAAATTTCTGTTTTCCAATTGTCTTTTCTCATTATTATTTCTCATCCTTCTTCAATTGTATTTTCTCATTATTATTTCATTATTTCTCATCATCAATTGCATTTTCTCGCAATAAGGCTTGATATATGATAGCTGACGATCGAGTTACGCAAGTTATATATTCGCACTGCATTAAATCTGTAATTCCAGATTAATTGTGTAATTTGTTTCTGCCGCATTTTGCAATTTTTGTTTTTTGCTAGTCACAATACAGTCAATTTTATCTTTGTACGAGAGAATATTTTAGTAACGTATAAAATGAAAGAAAAGGTATGAATTTTGTGTCCGGATTTTTTACATGCACGTCCCGATTTTTAGCCGACGGGTTGGCAGCCCTTTAATACGGTAGGGTATCAATCATTTAATCCAATTCTCTTTCGTATTCTCATCATTTCGGTATAGTGCTTGTAATTTCGTGCAATTTAGTAAATTGCATGTTCGTCAATCTAATCAAGCTTTTACTGAGTCAGCTCTATGAAAGTTTATTACACCAAAAAGTGATGTCTTGTGTTTAAAATTTCCAATTCGATTTTTCAATTGCAGTTGTAAATGATTATAAGTATTTCCAAACCTCACAACCGATGACATTGACGACAAGAAAATCTCATGAGGAGATATTTTATTTTAAAGGATAATATTATCAATTGACTGGAAGCGTTTATTAATTCATGTTTGCTATTTTATATTTGGGGCTCTTAGAATCTGAATTTCTGCGTAGACACCGTAATCCCCTTTTCTTTCCTGAATCTAAGATGTTTGCAAACGAGAGTTACAATCGTAGAGAACGAAGATCTGCGTTTTTTATTAACTTCAAGTGATTTTCAGCTCAATGGAAAAGCTATACGACCTATGCCAGGGTACCATGTGTGAGGAGATGTAGCAGAACGCTAATAATGAAGTTTTCGACTTGAAACAGTTTCAAATGATCACACATAATAGCACAAGCTTTCTTTCGAATAATTGTGTCATTGTAGCGTGCAGCTTGCAGGGAAGAGAATCTTCCGGATTTATCCGGAATTCCGGATTTTTTGACGACCATCGGGGTCTTTTATGAGATTCGCCAGAAAATGCAAAAAGAAACAGGAGGGGTAGGGGTAAGGTATGTGGGCTCTTGAGACAAAGCATCTTCATGATGGGTTGCATAAGACCCCCCTGATCATTAATCACTACAATTGATATTATCCATTGGTCCCCTCTGACAATCAGTGGGCCCCTCCGCCAGGAAATGCAATAAAAATGGAAGGGGGCAAGGTATGGGGCCCCTAATATGGAATGACATCTTCATGAAGTAACGCATGATCTCGTCTTAAGACAAAAAACATCTTGATGCGTTGCTTAAGAAGACCCCTCTGATCTTCAGTCATTACAATTGATGCCCCTCTGACTAGCTGTGGATCCCCTCTGACGATCAGTGGCCTCCCTCCACCAGGAAATGCAATAAAAAATAGGAGGGGCAAGAAGGTAGGGTATGTGGTCCCCTAAGATGGAATGCCATCTTCATGAAGTACCGCATGATCCCGTCTTAAGCCCAAAACATCTTCATGATGCGTTACATAAGACCCCACTGATCACAAGTCATTACAATAGATATTATCCCTAGGTCCCCTCTAGGCACTCATGGGCCCCTCTTTGACGATCAGTGGACCCTTGTAACCATCATGGGCCCCTCTGGTGATCCATGAACCCCTGTGACAATCAGTGTGCCCCCTCTGACGATACATGGGCCTTTTTGGGGATATTAGACTTTTTGACTAGACCAAGCCTTATTTGTGTTTTATACCTGCTGCGTGATTTATGTTTCCTTGCTACGTTTTTTGACTCTTTAGTAGTTCCCCTCTCCTATACCGTGCATACCATATAGCCGATCGCCATAAAATTTCATAGCAAATTACTCGACTATTTTCTCCACTTAAACCAAGTTTTTTAATTGGAACGGTTGTTTCGGAATAACAGAGGACTACGTACCAATTAAAGACATGCAAAATGCTGATGACGCAATTTGTTTATGAAATGAACAAAATGAAGATGTTGCAAAAAGCTCATGACGATCGATTTATGTATACATTCTAGGAGAATGATGTCTGGCTCGGGGTTATTTAAATTACAGGCCGATTACAGCTTGCTTGTAGAAATTCTATATGCCAGTTCATTCAAAAATTCTCTAATTCTAAAACTAGCCCACCAATTCAAATGAAATGGATTGCAACGGATCAAAATTCTACTAGTTACATTCATAAGAGGCTGTAGGTTTCGCCTGCGGCGCTTAATAAACATCAAAATTCTACTAGCTACACTCATAAAAGGCTGAAGGTTTCACCTGTGGCGCGTATAAAACATAAATTCTACTAGTTACACTCATAAAAGGCTGAAGGTTTCGCCTGCGGCGCTTATAAAACATCAAAATTCTACTTGTTACACTCCCAAAGGGGTGGAGGTTTTGCCTGCAGTACTTTGCCTCAATATGGTTGAGATCTAATTAATTATTGTCTTTGGCCTTATTGCATTAATTATCAATGCTTTTATAGTCGCACCATAGGGTATATAGTGTATAGGCGCATAAAGATTTTTAATTATTTAAAATTGATACTTGAATTGCTTGTAATCACATCAAAACTGAGAGTGGGCCCCAGTAAAAGTAGCGCATGGGCCCCCCATAGAAGCAATCCTCCGGATTTTTTGTGAAATCGCGTTCTCATCTCTGAGCTTGACAGACTGGTCTAAAATGATTTTGAATTCAAGCAAAATTTCCTTGCAGCTGGAATTCATTCTAACAGGAAATAATTGTACCTTTATTTCAGGAAGGCATAATTGCAGACCATTTTTAACCAGTTTTGACGTACTCAAATTAAAATGAGTTGCACACTGGTGTATTCTTAGCATGGCACAGTTTTTTATTTTCATGACTTGTCAAAGTGTTAGCTACCATATTTTCGTAATGGAATGATTGTTACTAGCAGTGGCTGGATTCATGCACGAATTCGTGCATTGCACGAATTTTAGGAAGTGTGCACGAATGCATGAAATTTCTGACGGATGCACGAATTTTATGTATGAGAATGCACGAATTGTTACCCAGTGAAATTCCTATTTTTGCCAGAGGGAACTCATACATAATGAAGCATCAGATACTGTAATTTGTACCTATGCCGGTAATCTAATCATTATGTGCAGTAATATAAATTGATCACTATGTGCACGCGAAATATTGTTGAACAATATATTGTTTTGTCTCATGGAATATTTTCTAAGCCCCACCGTACTAGTATAGACGTGATACAACGATAACATACAGAAATGTACAAATTGTAACAGCTTACTTACCTAGTTACTTCTGCTTTTAACGTCCATTTTCACCGACTTCGTAGGGCTGGTCGATTCTTTCCAATGCTGTCAATCGCAGATCGCCAGCGTTGACGATCGTTGGCGTCATCCGGTTTCAGACCATTTCTGCATGAGATCAGCGGCAACAGAGTCACTCCATGTCTTCCGATGTCGAACTTTTCTTCTTCTTCCCTCTACCTTCCATGTCAACACTTGGCGGACGCAGTCTTCGGGCTCTTTTCGCATCACGTGGCCAAACCATCTGAGTCGATTTCGTTTCATGACATCGGATATTGCTTCGATGTTAAGCATATCCCTCAAGTCGTCACTTCGCTTTCTGTCACTTAGCTTCGAGCCACACATCCACCTTACCATGCGCATTTCCACCCTCTCCAGAAGTTGTTGACTGTCCATTTTCAGAGCCCATGTCTCGCTTCCGTATATCCGTATATGTACCCTTCCGGACATAGTCATCATATACTCTTCCTTTCATGTAGAGAGACGGAGCACGTGAGGTGAGGAACGGCATCAACGCCTTGAAGATTGGCCAGTCGCATGGAATTCTTCTATTGATAGCAGCATCTACTACACCACGTGCCTCTAGTTCGTCACCAAGATAGGAGAAGCGTGAAACTATCTCAAGTTCGTCACCGTCGACCAACAGGTGTGCAGGCTGAGGACGTTCTATCACTTGGCCTCTACATCGCTTACACTTGAACGTGGAACTCATATGCTGTAGTCGTAGACTGCCGGTGATGCCACTACATTTGCGGTGGACCCAGAGACCACATCGAATGCATCTTATTGAATTTTGGTCAACTCCTTGCTTGCATATCGCACACGGGAACTTTCCTGGTCTCTCTGCCTCACTACCACCCACAGACGAAATGAGCACCTTTGATTTGGACGGATTAGCTTTCAGTCCTTTCTCTGCGAGTGCGTGCTTCCATTCTGAAATCTTTTGCTCTAGTCTTTCTTCACTCTCTGCCACAATGGCGATGTCGTCAGCATATGGCACATCCCAAGGCAAAGCAGCACTGGTGTCTTGAGCAGGCGTCCATTACCAGCACGAACAACAACGGACTGAGAACGGAGCCCCGATGCAAACCAACATAAACATAAAAGTCATCAGTCAAACCTGCATCAGTTCTCACAACTGTCCTCGGACCCGTGTACAGCATCATTACTGCTGACGCAATCCATTCGTCGACACCTGCTCTTCGAAGGGCCCATTGAACCACGCTAAGAGGTACACGATCAAATGCCTTCTCTAGATGTATGAATCCATAGAAGAGGTCTTTGTCGTAGGCCAGGAATCCTTCTTGCAGCTGTCTTAAGATGAATATTGCATCAATCGTGCTTCTGCCAGGCATGAAACCAAAATGCAAGTTACTGAAATCGACACGATCTCGGATTCTCTTCTCAAGCACTCTTTCATGAATTCATTGCATGTTCTAACAGTTTGATCGCCCTGTAAGAACCGCACTTGAGGAGATCGTCTTTACCCTTAAAAATGAGAACCAGGGAGCTCAAAGTCCAGTCGCTGGGGATGGCATTCTCCTCCAGAATTCAATTTCCTAGGTTGGTCAACCAAGAAATGCCACACTTCCCAGCAGCGAGGATCATCTCGGAGACAAATGCCTGGAGCTGTATCCCGCTTACTTTCAGCGCATCTTCATATTCTTGCTCTGTTAAGCGACACCTGGGACATACAACCGGTTCACTGGGAATTACTTCAGCCCAGTCGTTCTCTTCATTGAGTAGTGACTCCATGTAGGTCTTCCAAACACGCAATATGTCCTTTCCGTAAGCAATGCTGTCGTTGTCATCTCTTATACGGGTGGTAACGTCGCTACAGTACTTGGCCATTCTCCTAACTATCTTGAAAATACCCTAATTGTTTAAAGCCCTGCACATTTCGTCTGCTAACTCAATTATTTTGATTTCTTGAGCTCCCAAACTGCCTTCAGAGCATTCCTTTTTGCCTCTTGATACTGGGTTCTGTCGTCAGCTGAGCCTGACGTCCTCCACTTCGAGAACAGAGTCCTTTTTAAAGAAACAGCTTCTTTAACGTCTTCATTCCACCACCAAGTTTCACGATGTGATGGACGGCCCTTAGTCCAGCCACACACTTCCTCAGTTGCATCCAGCAATATGATCTTCATGGTCAACCGCACACTATCGGGCTCATGTCACGTTTCGAGTAAAGCTTCACTTTTCGCTGGAACTATTTCTTCAAATTTCTTCTTGTCTGCCGCAGGTTGCAATTTCTGAACTCTAACACGAGGTGTATGCTTCTTTCTTCCGATCTTCTCAGGCTTTTGAATGACGCAGTTTGCGCAGACGAGTTTGTGTTGGGCTACACATTCCTCTCCAGCTATCACTTTAGCATCGCGAACATAGCGTCTGTCTGTTTGCCCTACGATGTTACCTAAAAAGTCCGTAAAAAAGGTACCTATGGTACCTAAAAAGTCCGTGCAATTTGTGACGATGAATGCCCGTTTTTTTCTCGGCATGAGCGAGTATCCGAATAAACAACATCCATGGTGAGAGGGATTTGTTTATAGATAAATTGAAAACAAGTACTGGTATTCGTTTTAATTCCTACACTTGCATTTGGGCATTCGTATGTATTCCTTTTATACCATGAGTAGAATGGTGAAATCGCTATGTCTTTCAACATGCAATGAAGATCGCAACACGACTGCTCTGGATGTGAATATTTTTCCATTGAAATGGTTAGGCCTCCATGCACCTACATGTAAATGGCGACAAAAGCATTCACCCTACGTGCTCGTGCATTTGATATCTCGTGGATGCAGCTATATATGCAACTTTTTGTACATTGGTTGAGTGAATAATCAAAATTATTTTCTGAAACAATACAGGTTTCGATCTGATGTTTCGAGATGAATACTACGTATTACCCATTATACTATTCATATTCGTAGATAACGTCTATCTGGATAACATCTGTGTGGTCAGTTAATGGATGACATCCAGAATACACCAGTGTTAGGGGTTAGGGATGACTAAATTTTTAGTCCAGCCATATAAAGGGATGCCCCAAAAAATGCATCACGTTGTTCATTCTAAGATTTTACCTCAGAAATTTACATATACATGCATGTATGTACATGAGAGTATGTAATTCAGATAGGTAGGTTGAAAATGATTGAAAAATGCATTATTAGCATCCGCAGAAATGATGCACGAATTTTTCAAATTTTAAGAATCCGACCACTGGTTGCTAGAGTTAGACTTCGGTAATTTCTAGCTTATTCATTCAGGTTGGAACTACTTCTCACCTAAAAATTGTCCTTTTGCTTGAAGATTGAAAAATGAAAATGTGACTTCCAGCAAATGCAATAATGTAAAGCAATTCTCAAAGACCAAATAGTAAAACGCCTCGTGATATCTCTCTTTTACACTATCTCATTCATGAAACCATCTGACTTTATAATTTGGCTTGATTTTGTGATTCGTTTTTATGTGCGACAATCCACACCACATGTTTATGATTGGACTGCATATCACACAAGTTTTGTCATCATGAATGAATAATCATGTTTATTGCAGATGTCTGAGGATGTGCGCACACTCAAGGCCTTATTGAAGGAATTGGATATTTCTTGTGACGACGCTGTCATTCACACACTCCTCGACTATCAGTATTGTAAGTTGTTGCAAAAGTTATTGACAGCTGATGCTAAAAATGAATTATTGATAATTCTATATACTAACCTAATGTTAATGCGTGGTGATAGAAACACTTGCACATTGCCACCCACCCATCGGCATTTCCTCGAATATTAGGAGTGTCTAATAGTAGCCGCGCTTACTGTTCGAATCTATGAATCTTAGCAGTTATATGATGCTGTTTACATCTGTGTCAGGGAAGAGAATCTTCCGGAATTCCGGATTTTTTCACGGCCATCTGGGTCATTACTGAGATTCGCCAAAAATTAATAAAATTAGCAGGGGTAAGGGGTAGAGGTCAAAGTCCGTTGGCCCCTAAGATGGAATGACATCATCATAAAGTGACGCATGGTCCCGGCTTTAGACAAAGCATCTTCATGACTCGTTGCATAAGACCCCTCTGATCACAAGTCATGACAATTATCCATAGGTCCCCTTCTGACAATCAGTGGGCCCCCTCTGGTGATCAGTACTCCCTCTGACTGTCAGGGGGCGCTATGACGATAAGCGGGCCCCTTCTTGACGATCAGTAGGCCGCATCTGACGATCAATGCCCCCTTCTGATGATCAGTGGGCCTCTCTGACGATCAGTCGGCCCCTTCTGATGATCAGTATGCCCTCTCTGATTGCGAGGAGCCCCTCTGACGATCAGTGGAAAATTGTTATTCTGGCTTGATGTGATTGTTGAGAAAATGCTTTATACATCCCAGGCACTTTCAATATTTTAAATTCTACCAGTTATACTCCTAGAATCTACCCCCTAGAAGAGATATTCCGGATTTTTTTGCAGTACCGCGTTCTCATCCCTGCTGTGTAAGCACTTGTTTGAGTTTTATAGGCCTATCATTAATGTTACAGATACCACATATAAAGCAATACCTTCTTTTTATGCATGCCTCCATGCATGCACTCACAGGTCATGATCAATAAAGAATGTCAGGGTAATTGCAAAGCGCTTTGTAATTCTTTGCTAGTAAGATATTTGATATTAATGGAGCCTTAGTCCATGTACTCCTTCCTCTTGATCTTCAATTTTACGCGGTAACTTAACTTGCACGTGAAAAGCTTAGCAGGTATTTGCACTTTTTGGAGGTCCAAATTGTGTTATCATCAGTTCTCAGAAATGTTGTCAATGGTCTGCTGTACAAATATAAAAATTGTCATGGGTCGGATGTGGGAGTGTTTAAAAGTAGCCCAAACAAGAGTGACAGTTTTTAGTACTAGTTGCGGCTACGTTTTCATTCATTCATCCCTCTTTGCGTCTTTCTTTCTAGAAGATGCTGTGTTAGACGGTTTGTGCTAGACTACGGACCTCCATTTCGGCCGATTGTAGCTCCAACACGTTTGAAATATTTTTTCACCACGTTTTTCCAGGTCTTCTTTTGTCTTCCTGCTCCTGTTCTACCATCAATTTCCATCCGAATAACTTTTCTAATCCACACTGACTCATTTCTTCGTGTCAAACCAACGTAGCATTTGTCTTCTCGCGATGTCTGATGTTCTCAAGACTTAGTGCATTTCTGATGCTGTCATTCGACAGTCTGACACCTCACATCTTCGGTAGCATTCGCATCTGAAAGCGCTCAAGCATCTTTTCATAGGATGAAAGCAACGGTCATGACTTGCAGCCGCATAGCATGACTTTGCGCACACAGGCTTAAATTCTCATCATACACGGCCCTTGGCTCTCAAAAATGGTTCCTTGGACGTCAAGAAAGATGTCAGTTCATGAAATTAACACAATCCTCATCTTTTTCTTACAACTAATCCAGTCCATTAGCAAGCAGGCAGCTCAACGCATTGGTAGTCTCTATCGTGCCAGCAGCTATCTTCCACCACAGACTGTCTGCTATCTTTACAAGTCCACTATTCGTCCTCTGATGGAGTATTGTTGTCATCTGTGGGCCGGCACCCCACAAACGCATCTTAACCTCCTTGAACGGGTTGAGAAACGTGTCAAGAATCTCATGGGTAAAAAACTTGCTAACAAGTTGCAGCCGCTCTCCGTCAGACGGGATGTTGCTTCACTCAGTCTCTTCTACAGGTACTATTTCGGTAGAAGCAGCTCTGCAGCAAATGAGCGCGTACCCGAACTTAAGATCTTTTCCAGAATCACACGCAGAGCTAATGCACTCACATGCTATAATGTGAGCTTAGAACGCGCACGTGCTGTGAATCGCTCGAAAATCTTTTTTGTTCGCACGGCACAGCTTTGGAATCAGCTTCCCCAGACCACTTTCCCTGACCAATACAATCTTGATACTTTCAAGAGGCGTGCGAATAGGTTTCTGATGGGGGCAGCTTAATCAGATTATAAGATCTGTTTTTTTTATCTTATTTATTTAAAATAATACAATTTGTTACTTTTTCATTGAGTAACCCCTAGCTTAGTTCATGGCTCATAGCTGTGCTAGGGGTGAAAATTCAGTAAAAAAACCACTACTGGCTCAACACTTCCAGGGCTGTCGAGAATGTCCCCAAGACAGGAAAAACTGTTCACACTCAATGAAATACTAGTATTCAAATACTATTCGAAGAAATACTGTTATCCACTTTTATAATGATAATATTATTTTTCTTTTTCGAAATGAATTGAATAAGCTCGGTTGGCTGCCACCTATCGGTGAGTTTATATAAGGATCCGATCCCATTGAATGAAAACAAACTCGTGATAAATACATCGCTTCACATAAATTTGTTTCAGAAATGGAATAGAAATGAAAGTCTCGGGGCATTCATTTCTTTTGTATAATTGGTTTTCTCTCATCGGTAGACGTATTGACTTCCTGTTGAATATCAGAGTTGGCGAAAGCCTCATTATCCGCTCCAAATCCTTTGCTTTCCGGAATTACTGTATAACTTCCTGGAATATTGTTGTTGATCGACAGATGACTATGGCGAATAGAATAGGCGAAGTAGATGATCAGTCCGATTGCTATCCAGATGATCACGAGAACCCAAGTCAGCCACGGAAGTTTGATAATGAGAGCAATATTAATGAAAATGGTGAGCAGCGGAACATATGGTACGAGAGGAACCTGAAAGTAAATGGAATTCTGATAGACGGTGATCATCTTCCAGTTTTTGAGAAATTTGACGAAATGTTGAACTCGGATGGTTCTTCTGATGTAATTCGCCGAAAAATTTATGAAAACTGAGACTCTAGCCCCTCCCTACCAAAAATAATACATGTAATAGCTTGAAAGATGAATATCCATCAAATCTTTGACGTTCTGCCCTCATTAATCCTCATTGCTTTTCTCTCACCGCGGGCTTTATCAATTTCTCACATGTTTTTATATATTTCAAATAAATAATATCCCACAGATGTAATTCAGTATCCGGAAGTATTCAGTATCCCTGAGTCACTTCTTATCGGTTCTACTTTCTAATTCTTTCATGACATGACAGCAATATTCCGTTCTTGTTCTTCACCGTATCTGGGGGAGATGTGATGACTTTGAGGAAACATGAATATACTGGAAGTCGTGAGAAAGTGCACATGTCGCAAGTGATGTTTTTCTTGCGATTGTTTGACTGTTTTTCATCAGGAAAAACTCAGCACTTATACCGAAATAGATGCTTGAAATGGTGAATGAAAAGTAAAACAAGGAAGGTTTTCAGGATTTCTCGATAAATTAAAGCCTTTGATTCCAACACATCCGAGGAGTAGTAATGACAAAATCGAGCCCTTCTGTACATTTAGTGCGCGAAACGGATTACAACTCTTTTACTGCAGATGCTGCCTACAAAATAGTGAAAGGCATAAATGATAATGCTGCGTGAAAGATCAGGATCAAAACTATTGCATACTTTTACTATTTTTCGCTTTGAAATTAATTACTAGTAAAAAGAAATAATTGGAAATTTAGAACATTTTGTCCAGATTTTGAAATCTTTCTTTCGGTATGATCTGACTGCTTTGTCTCTTACTGCACTGAAATTTTCGTCAACCAAATACTCAACATGACCTGAATTGCCTTCCGATCTTAATTGTTGTTCCAACAAAACTCATGTCATCGCTTGAAGCCGTTCGTTCATCTACTCAGACACCATCTACGAGGCAAAGACGGAAGATAACATCTGTGTTGATGAAAATCCCCAAACTTTCATGAATTTTTGCTTCCATAAAACGAATGACACAGGTTATTGATTTCTTCGAGTCATAGTGGTGCAAATGTGGAGAATGAACAAGGGGAAGGTGTCGAACTCGCTCAAATATGTGATTGAAGATGTCAGGCAATAGTCCATGTGGTGAAAAGTCCATCTCCTTTCTTGGATGAAGGCTGTCATCGATTTACGGATAATGCACATCCCGTCCACGAGGCAGACAGCTCAGTCAGTGCATTGGAAATCTTCATCATGTCCGTAGTTATCCTCCACGAGCTGACTACTGTCTACTAAGTGATAATGTCATCCGTAGACAAGCGTGTCAAGAATCTTTCACGTGAAGACTTGATAACGAGTTGCAGTGGGAATTTCACAATAATTCCATTAACTTGTATGATTGTTGATGGTCATGAGAATCTAAGAAAACATGTATATCTTGCATATGAAAACAACCTTACCTGAAATATCCCAGAGGCCTTGTTATTGTATGGTCGATGTATTGCAATGGTAACCACACTCGCAATGAAAACACCTGCCAATAGGATGGCAGTTAAGATTGCCCATACTTCAGCCTTAAGCATATAATCAGCCGCATCTGTTGCAAAAATAAGAATGACACAACTTAGAATTATGAAGCCCAACAATGCCGAACAAGGAACGACTCCTGGTGACTGACTGTGGATGAATTTCAGTTGTCGGAATCTAGGGTATAAACGACCAACTTCGTTTGTGTCTCTTGTCAAGTAAAGTTCAAATCTCATATATCGTAGGAAAATGATGTCACACGCTACTATAGCATAGCTGATTAAAGTTCCCACAGAAATAAAAGATGTGGTCGTCGTGAAGTTGAAGAACATTGCAAGTACCATGGCGAGGCCACCGAATGTGAGCAAGGGATATCAGCGGGACTTTCGTCTTCTGATTGATCCATCCCATTGGAGCAAATAACAGTCCATCAGATGCCATCGAGTAGGCGATCCGCGGTATTGGATAAGTGCAACAAACCAGACAGTAAACACCACCCAAAACAGTTCCAATGGCGATCATGTAATGCAACCAAAGTACGGAGTGAGTAGAAAATACATTTGCCAGGCCCAATTCTCCTTTTATGCCCCACAGCCGACATATCCGGATACAGAAATTGAGTGAATGACACTCACAAGCAATGACAGTGAAGATGGCAAGTATAATGCCTTTTGGGATTGCCTTTTGAGGGTTCCTAGCCTCCTCGCCAGCCACACAAATTGAATCAAAGCCGATGAATGAAGCGAAAGCCACACCAGATCCAGCCAGGAAGGCACTGAATCCATAAGGCAAGAAGTTGGGATGATCCTTTGAGATGAAGTTAGTGGGGTTGAAGTGGCAGAACATATAAACCGTAACAATTGCTACTATGGAAAATGTCAGCATTGTCAGAATCTTATTTACCAGTGAAGTGCTGAAATTGCCGGCTCCCACTATTATCAGTGGGATTAGAATAAAAGCGCATGCTAGAAAATTTGGATAGGGGTTTAGATACTCTGAATGTTCGGTTGTCAACACCCCTATATGCTCCTCAATAGCTGCACTGATCGTTTTATTCACAAGCAAGTCCAAATTTGTCGCCGTGAATATCGCAACGGCAGCAACACTTGTTGCATATTCGAATATGATGAGCCAGCCAGTAATAAAAGCTAGAAATTCACCAGCAATCATGTAAGTGAAGACATAAGCGGATCCTGCTCTTGGAATGTGTGCAGATAATTCCGAGTAACACACTCCATTGAGAAGGCACGCGAATCCAGCGAGCAGGAAGCAAAGAAAGACCGCCGAGCCTGCGTAGGTGTGAGCAACTACTTCAATAGCACCAAAAATGGTATTTGCAACCATAGCTCCGACACCGAATAACACCAAGTCCAATTGAGATAGATTCCGGTTGAGAGGAGTCTCCATGAGTGATTCGTAGTCTAAAGGTTTGTATCTCGATAACGCATCCTTCAAATAGTAAGAAAGCCTTTTGCAAGGGCTCCTATGTCGCTGAGAATCCTCCATTGATGCGAAGATGTTCTGAACGGTGCGGTGATTCACTTGATGATGGAATGAGAGACAACCATGTTGCGTAAGTGTATTTATTGTCTTGCATCTTGACGTTAGGATGCCTCCAATGCCATTGTGGAATTGAATGGATGGTGAACAATAGCGGAATTTGAAGAAAGAACAAGCCGCATGGAACACCCTCAGCTCATGGAGAAAATTACATGCACTGTCTTTTTTGTGAATTGTTGATTAGAGTCATAAAGTGAAGCAGCGATTGTTTTTCTGTAATTCTCTCTGTCGTAATATGCGATTTAGAAGGTTATGTTTCCTACATTAGATTGAGACATTTCTGATATAAGCAGACGATGTCATTTAAGGCGACATAGTTCTGGATGGAATAATTATTTTCTGTCACTTGGTTCTGATTTCAGTAGGTTCTCCCTTATATTTACATACACAAGGAGGCGGTTTGTCTCCCATGTTACTTGCTTTGGCGGTGGACAGTTTAAACCCCTTGTTTGAGAACAGTTCTATGGTGAAATATGCAGATGATACGTGTAGAAAGGATGGTGACGACAAACTCTCTGAAGAATTAGATATTATCCGTTGGTCCTTAAATCATGTGTTGTCGTTTGTCATTGCTAAAACAAGGGATATGAACTCTCAGACCAAACGATCTTTGACTCTATGTTCCATCGTCGATTGCGATGCCAAGTCAGCTATCGAAGAAGTAGCATGTGTTAAGATATTGGGAGTTTATGTGGACACTAAACTGTAATGGTCGCAGCCAGGGATGCGGAGTCGGAGTCCTATCATTTTTGCTGGAGTCGGAGTCCTATCAAATGATAGAACTCCGGACTCCGGCCTATAACTAGAGGCGAAATATGAAACAAACAAATTTTCTTTCCTCGTACATGTTGGTGTCCGTGGCACAGTGGTTGCGTACTTGGACTAGCGATCTCATGGTCCAGAGGTCGAACCCGGAAAGTGTCATTGGAAGTCGGCAGGAAGGGCATCCGGACTACAAAGCACCACAACGCTCCAAACAAAGTCTGACTTAAGTCAGCACCGTCCAAGACCCCAGTAGGGGTAAAAAGTGACGTAAAATCCGTAAAAAAATGTAGCTGTCACTGTCTTGATATCAACTCTCTCCCTCAAACAAAAGTACAAAGACAGCAGTGCATGCAAAGATTGTAATATTTGAGGGAATGAACCGTGACAGTGGAAAAAGGATTGTCGTTTCACTCGGTGATTCAGTAGAGAAGACAATTGCCTTCCTAGTCTCGATCACACCTACGCACCAAAGGTCACATCAGAGACAAAAATGAAATACTAGTTTGTTTGAGATCATTACCTCTTACCCTTCACATTAATCGTGTTTGATGGTTCGTCCAAAGCGCATATTAAGATCGAAAGTGCACTCATATTTTTGGAGAGAGGCGATTTTCTGCCTGGTAGAGACTGGAGAAAAACCGTGTGACGCACATATCAACAAGATGGGAGGAGCCGAGTCGCATGCATCCAACTTAAAGCGACATTTGATAAACTTTCATCGCAAATGATTGATAATTGATACAGCAATGATCACTAAAGATAGGTTCAGGTAAGCCTATAATGATCTATAATGTAAGTTACCAGTTTTTTTAAAAAAATCTAGGCTTTATATACTTGCCACCCGCAGTCGGAGTCCTATCAACCACCGGAGTCGGAGTCCTATCAAAATTATAGGACTCCGCATCCCTGGTCGCAGCACATAGAGTATGTTTTGTCAAAAATTCGCAAATGCTGTACCTACTGAAAAAGGCAAGTACCCCTGAGTCCATTCTTTTGATTGTTTAGTGTGCTATGATAAGACCAGCTGTCTCTTGTGCTTTCCCTGCCTGGTGCAGTAGATCTCCAGGAAGACTTCAAGAGTTAATGAACTTTGAAAACGAATTTGCAAACGTTTTTAGATCGGAAAAAAGGTGACTCTGCAAAACTTCTGCGAGTCATCTGCTAAACGGCTCGCGATGAAAGCAATGAACATCTTCTTTATGTCATTTATGATTTTAAGTCAGTTCGTTGCTCAGCGTGTCAAGGTTCATCTCATGGAAATGTTATGGCTCTTTTATTCAATTTGATAACCAATGACTTTGACTATCTCTTTTTATTGCTGCTGTCTTTTATGTAAATCATTGATGAAATTGTTTTCCACTTCCGAAAGGTAATGGCTTGAAGTGGGATATAAAGCGATACTTGCGAACATAAATTACAAATAAAAGCCCAAAAGATTTGATTTAGCATCCGGTAATATTCAACCATTGTTGGAAGGTATATCCATGAGTTTGATGACGTTGACGAAACATGAATATACTGTAGAATGACTGTAGAAGCAGCCAGAGATCACAATTCACATGGCATTCACTCTACTGCAGTGTAAGACACATAGTAAACTGGTTCTACGGTCAGTTCTCTGATGATGGCCGGCAGTGCTGGTTGAAAGATCTCGGCAATTTGAAGAAAAGAAGTGACGTTTTTGTCTGAAGGCTTACATCAGTCATACTGGGGTTTTCACCAATTGCGAACAATTATGTCATACCCAGGTCCACTATTTACTAGGACACGTCTGAATTTATTTTACAGATAATATTTCGGTAGTAGCATCTGTATTAAACCAGTGCGTACCCGAAAAGTATATCGCACAGTCTTGAGTACGTCGTCAGTACCTCTTATTATCAGAGATCCTATCAATTTCACAATAATTCCATTTTACTTGTATGATTGTTGATGGTCATAAGAATCTAAGAAACATGTATATCTTGCATATGAAAGCAACCTTACCTGAAATATCCCAGAGGTATTGTTATTGTATGGTCGATGTATTGCAATGGTAACCACACTCGCAATGAAAACACCTGCCAATATGATGGCAGTTAAGATTGCCCATACTTCAGCCTTAAGCATATAATCAGCCGCATCTGTTGCAAAAATAAGAATGACACAACTTAGAATTATGAAGCCCAACAACGCCGAACAAGGAACGACTCCTGGTGACTGACTGTGGATGAATTTCAGCTGTCGGAATCTGGGGTATAAACGACCAACTTCGTTTGTGTCTCTTGTCAAGTAAAGTTCAAATCTCATATATCGTAGGAAAATGATGTCACACGCTACAATAGCATAGCTGATTAAAGTTCCCACAGAAATAAAAGATGTGGTCGTCGTGAAGTTGAAGAACATTGCAAGTACCATGGCGAGGCCACCGAATGTCAACAACGGAATCAGCGGGACTTTCGTCTTCTGATTGATCCATCCCATTGGAGCAAATAACAGTCCATCAGAAGCCATGGAGTAGGCGATCCGCGGTATTGGATAAGTGCAACAAACCAGACAGTAAACTCCACCCAAAACAGCTCCAATGGTGATCATGTAATGCAACCAAAGTACGGAGTGAGTAGAAAATACATTTGCCAGGCCCAATTCTCCTTTTATGCCCCACCAGCCGACATATCCGGATACAGAAATTGAGTGAATGACACTCACAGCAATGACAGTGAAGATGGCAAGTATAATGCCTTTTGGGATTGCCTTTTGAGGGTTCCTAGCCTCCTCGCCAGTCACACAAATTGAATCAAAGCCGATGAATGAAGCGAAAGCCACACCAGATCCAGCCAGGAAGGCACTGAATCCATAAGGCAAGAAGTTGGGATGAGCCTTTGAGATGAAGTTAGTGGGGTTGAAGTGGCAGAACATATAAACCGTAACAATTGCTACTATGGAAAATGTCAGCAGTGTCAGAATCTTATTTACCAGTGAAGTGCTGAAATTGCCGGCTCCCACTATTATCAGTGGGATGAGAATAAAAGCGCATGCTAGAAAATTTGGATAGGGGTTTAGATACTCTGAATGTTCGGTTGTCAACACCCCTATATGCTCCTCAATAGCTGCACTGATCGTTTTATTCACAAGCAAGTCCAAATTTGTCGCCGTGAATATCGCAACGGCAGCAACACTTGTTGCATATTCGAATATGATGAGCCAGCCAGTAATAAAAGCTAGAAATTCACCAGCAATCATGTAAGTGAAGACATAGGCGGATCCTGCTCTTGGAATGTGTGCAGATAATTCCGAGTAGCACACTCCATTGAGAAGGCACGCGAATCCAGCGAGCAGGAAGCAAAGAAAGACTGCCGAGCCTGCATAGGTGTGAGCAACTACTTCGATAGCACCAAAAATGGTATTTGCAACCATAGCTCCGACACCGAATAACACCAAGTCCAATTGAGATAGATTCCGGTTGAGAGGAGTCTCCATGAGTGATTCGTAGTCTAAAGGTTTGTATCTCGATAACGCATCCTTCAAATAGTAAGAAAGCCTTCTGCAAGGGCTCCTATGTCGCTGAGAATCCTCCATTGATGCGAAGATGTTCTGAACGGTGCGGTGATTTACTTGATGATGGAATGAGAGACAACCATGTTGCGTAAGTGTATTTATTGTCTTGCATCTTGACGTTAGGATGCCTCCAATGCCATTGTGGAATTGAATGGATGGTGAACAAAAGCGTAATTTGAAGAAAGAACAAGCCGCATGGAACACCCTCAGCTCATGAAGAAAATTACATGCACTGTCTTTTTTGTGAATTGTTGATTAGAGTCATAAAGTGAAGCAGCGATTGTTTTTCTGTAATTCTCTCTGTCGTAATATGCGATTTAGAAGGTTATGTTTCCTACATTAGATTGAGACATTTCTGATATAAGCAGACGATGTCATTTAAGGCGACATAGTTCTGGATGGTTAATAAAATAATTATTTTCTGTCACTTGGTTCTGATTTCAGTAGGTTCTCACTTATATTTACATACACAAGGAGGCGGCTTGTCTCCCATGTTACTTGCTTTGGCGGTGGACAGTTTAAACCCCTTGTTTGAGAACAGTTCTATGGTGAAATATGCAGATGATACGTGTAGAAAGGATGGTGACGACAAACTCTCTGAAGAATTAGATATTATCCGTTGGTCCTTAAATCATGTGTTGTCGTTTGTCATTGCTAAAACAAGGGATATGAACTCTCAGACCAAACGATCCCCCCCCCCCCCCCATTGACTCTATGTTCCATCGTCGATTGCGATGCCAAGTCAGCTATCGAAGAAGTAGCATGTGTTAAGATATTGGGAGTTTATGTGGACACTAAACTGTAATGGTCGCAGCCAGGGATGCGGAGTCGGAGTCCTATCATTTTTGCTGGAGTCGGAGTCCTATCAAATGATAGAACTCCGGACTCCGGCCTATAACTAGAGGCGAAATATGAAACAAACAAATTTTCTTTCCTCGTACATGTTGGTGTCCGTGGCACAGTGGTTGCGTACTTGGACTAGCGATCTCATGGTCCAGAGGTCGAACCCGGAAAGTGTCATTGGAAGTCGGCAGGAAGGGCATCCGGACTACAAAGCACCACAACGCTCCAAACAAAGTCTGACGTAAGTCAGCACCGTCCAAGACCACAGTAGGGGTAAAAAGTGACGTAAAATCCGTAAAAAAATGTAGCTGTCACTGTCTTGATATCAACTCTCTCCCTCAAACAAAAGTACAAAAGACAGCAGTGCATGCAAAGATTGTAATATTTGAGGGAATGAACCGTGACAGTGGAAAAAGGATTGTCGTTTCACTCGGTGATTCAGTAGAGAAGACAATTGCCTTCCTAGCCTCGATCACACCTACGCACCAAAGGTCACATCAGAGACAAAACTGAAATACTAGTTTGTTTGAGATCATTACCTCTTACCCTCACGATAATCGTGTTTGATGGTTCCTCCAAAGCGCATATTAAGATCGAAAGTGCACTCATATTTTTGGAGAGAGGCGATTTTCTGCCTGCTAGAGACTGGAGAAGAACCGTGTGACGCACATATCAACAAGATGGGAGTAGGCGGGTCGCATGCATCCAACTTAAAGCGACATTTGATAAACTTTCATCGCAAATGATTGATAATTGATACAGCAATGATCACTTAAAATAGGTTCAGGTAAGCCTATAATGATCTATAATGTAAGTTACCATTTTTTTAAAAAAAAACTAGGCTTTATATACTTGCCACCCGCAGTCGGAGTCCTATCAAAATTATAGGACTCCGCATCCCTGGTCGCAGCACATAGAGTATGTTTTGTCAAAAATTCGCAAATGCTGTACCTACTGAAAAAGGCAAGTACCCCTGAGTCCATTCTTGTGATTGTTTTAGTGTGCTATGATAAGACCAGTGTCTCTTGTGCTTTCCCTGCCTGGTGCAGTAAAAAAAAAAGATCTCCAGGAAGACATCAATAGTTAATGAACTTTGAAAAACGAATTTGCAAACGTTATTAGATCGGAAAAAAGGTGACTTGCAAAACTTCTGCGAGTCATCTGCTAAACGGTCGCGATGAAAGCAATGAACATCTTCTTTATGTCATTTATGATTTAAGTCAGTTCGTTGCTCAGCGTGTCAAGGTTCATCTCATGGAAATGTTATGGCTCTTTTATTCAATTTGGTAACCAATGACTTTGACTATCTCTTTTTTATTGTGCTGTCCCCCCCCCCCCCCCCCCCCCCCCCCCCCCCCCCTCTCCCCCACCCCTCCCCCCCCCCCCCCCCCCGCCACCCCCCCCCCCCCCCCCCCCCCCCCCCAATATTTTATGTAAATCATTGATGAAATTGTTTTCCACTTCCGAAAGGTAATGGCTTGAAGTGGGATATAAAGCGATACTTGCGAACATAAATTACAAATAAAAGCCCAAAAGATTTGATTTAGCATCCGGTAATATTCAACCATTGTTGGAAGGTATACTCATGAGTTTGATGACGTTGACGAAACATGGATATACTAGAATAACTAACCTAAGTGGTTGTTCGCAATTGGTGAAAACCCCAGTATGGCTAATGTAAGCCTTCAGACAAAAACGTCACTTCTTTTCTTCAAATTGCCGAGATCTTTCAACCAGCACTGCCTGCCATCATCAGAGAACTGACTGTAGAAGCAGCCAGAGATCACAATTCACATGGCATTCACTCTACTGCAGTGTAAGACACATAGTAAACTGGTTCTACATACCCAGGTCCACTATTTACTACGACACGCCTGAATTTATTTTACAGATAATATTTCGGTAGTAGCATCTGTATTAAACCAGTGCGTACCCGAAAAGTATATCGCACAGTCTTGAGTACGTCGTCAGTACCTCTTATTAGCAGAGATCCTATCAATTTCACAATAATTCCATTAACTTGTATGATTGTTGATGGTCATAAGAATCTAAGAAAACATGTATATCTTGCATATGAAAGCAACCTTACCTGAAATACCCCAGAGGTATTGTTATTGTATGGTCGATGTATTGCAATGGTAACCACACTCGCAATGAAAACACCTGCCAATAGGATGGCAGTTAAGATTGCCCATACTTCAGCCTTAAGTATATAATCAGCCGCATCTGTTGCAAAAATAAGAATGACACAACTTAGAATTATGAAGCCCAACAACGCCGAACAAGGAACGACTCCTGGTGACTGACTGTGGATGAATTTCAGCTGTCGGAATCTGGGGTATAAACGACCAACTTCGTTTGTGTCTCTTGTCAAGTAAAGTTCAAATCTCATATATCGTAGGAAAATGATGTCACACGCTACAATAGCATAGCTGATTAAAGTTCCCACAGAAATGAAAGATGTGGTCGTCGTGAAGTTGAAGAACATTGCAAGTACCATGGCGAGGCCACCGAATGTGAGCAAGGGAATCAGCGGGACTTTCGTCTTCTGATTGATCCATCCCATCGGAGCAAATAACAGTCCATCAGAAGCCATCGAGTAGGCGATCCGCGGTATTGGATAAGTGCAACAAACCAGACAGTAAACACCACCCAAAACAGTTCCAATGGCGATCATGTAATGCAACCAAAGTACGGAGTGAGTAGAAAATACATTTGCCAGGCCCAATTCTCCTTTTATGCCCCACCAGCCGACATATCCGGATACAGAAATTGAGTGAATGACACTCACAGCAATGACAGTGAAGATGGCAAGTATAATGCCTTTTGGGATTGCCTTTTGAGGGTTCCTAGCCTCCTCGCCAGTCACACAAATTGAATCAAAGCGATGAATGAAGCGAAAGCCACACAGATCAGCCAGGAATGCACTGAATCCGTAAGGCAAGAAGTTGGGATGAGCCTTTGAGATGAAGTTAGTGGGGTTGAAGTGGCAGAACATATAAACCGTAACAATTGCTACTATGGAAAATGTCAGCATTGTCAGAATCTTATTTACCAGTGAAGTGCTGAAATTGCCGGCTCCCACTATTATCAGTGGGATGAGGACGAAAGCGCATGCTAGAAAATTTGGATAGGGGTTTAGATACTCTGAATGTTCGGTTGTCAACACCCCTATATGCTCCTCAATAGCTGCACTGATCGTTTTATTCACAAGCAAGTCCAAATTTGTCGCTGTGAATATCGCAACGGCAGCAACACTTGTTGCATATTCGAATATGATGAGCCAGCCAGTAATAAAAGCTAGAAATTCACCAGCAATCATGTAAGTGAAGACATAAGCGGATCCTGCTCTTGGAATGTGTGCAGATAATTCCGAGTAGCACACTCCATTGAGAAGGCACGCGAATCCAGCGAGCAGGAAGCAAAGAAAGACCGCCGAGCCTGCGTAGGTCGTGAGCAAACTACTTCAATAGCACCAAAAATGGTATTTGCAACCATAGCTCCGACACCGAATAACACCAAGTCCAATTGAGATAGATTCCGGTTGAGAGGAGTCTCCATGAGTGATTCGTAGTCTAAAGGTTTGTATCTCGATAACGCATCCTTCAAATAGTAAGAAAGCCTTCTGCAAGGGCTCCTATGTCGCTCAGAATCCTCCATTGATGCGAAGATGTTTTGAACGGTGCGGTGATTCACTTGATGATGGAATGAGAGACAACAGAGATGTTGTGCTATCTTGTTTATTGTCATGCACCTTGACCTGAGGACGTTTCCGATGGCATTGTGGAATGTAGTTCATGGTGAACAATAACTTAGGTTGAAGTGTAAACTGTGTGTAACATGCTAGGCTGATGAAGAAAACAACATGCATTGTCTTTTTTGTGAATTGTTCTAATGAAGTGAAGCAGCGATTGTTTTTCTGTAATTCCTCTTGTTGTAAGATGTGCTGTAGAAGCTAGCTATGTTTTCGAGATGAATTTGAGACATTTCTGATAGAAGCAGACGATGTCATTTGATGTGACATTAAGCGACACGGTTCAGGAGAGAATTTAGAGGATCATGCTTTTTGAAATGTTTTGAAACAAAAAGGACATCGACGTTGAAGAATATTGTTATTTTTATTGCAGCAATTTCTATCTATTCTTTTGAATTGTACAACCTATTTAATGAATCGGCAACCTCATGGAGCATCTGCAGTGCCGATAAGATGATCTTCGCAAGCGTGCCGTGCGCACTGTAATTGTCGGCTAGATTTCTTGATAGCATAAAAATTGACATTGGCCTGGCTAGGAAGCCACGGACAGACGGTAGGATTACTGCGTCACATGTCTTAATCCTCTCCAACTGTGAATAAAATGTCAAAAAGTCGATATCACTCTCAGCAGTGACTTGGATCTCAATTAGGGTTTAAGAGCATGTCGTGTCTTCGAACCACGTTTAAAAGTTAAAAACTGGGTTTTAGAACCATTTTCCTCACATCTTGTTTATGACGCAGTATGCAATAAAACTGGCATAACTCTCCGGCAGCCAGAACAAGCTTGGTTCGTTTCTGCGATCAGCACTGTAGCGCACTTATACAGCTTACCCAGCATCAATAACTTCATGCATAGCAAAAGCTAGCAATTTTTTGAAAGTATGTTAAATTCGTAGACTTCGGAATTCTCGAAAGCAAAATTTGATGAAATTTTTCGCAGCAAGCCTATGACCTACATTGCATTAGGGGGTGAAGAGAGCAGCGCACGACCAACGCACTCTAATATTTGAATGAATGATCGAGGTATGAGAGACTTGTGTAGATGGGGACTGCATATTTACATGAAGAACTCGAAAAAGGGCCACGGTGGGTTTAAAACTTTTTTACCCTCGAAAAATTGTCCATGTTAAATTCTTGCGCAATTATGATCTACAGTGGTTACTGATTGCATCGACACCAATTTTAAAAAAATCGACAGCCGTCTCGCTGATTTACAGGCAAAAAACGCTTACAGGCTACCTATAAAATTGATGATGCATT
Organism: Prostheceraeus crozeri; assembly: GCA_907163375.1. Taxonomy (NCBI): domain Eukaryota; kingdom Metazoa; phylum Platyhelminthes; order Polycladida; family Euryleptidae; genus Prostheceraeus; species Prostheceraeus crozeri. The sequence continues at coordinate 183,005 of CAJQUW010012612.1, read as the reverse complement.
ACTGATGAAGACGACAATTGTCCATGATTAATTTTTGATAACAATCATCTATACTGGTTACTGATTGCATCGACACCGATTTTAAAAAAATCGACAGTTGTCCAACTGATGTACAGGCCAAAACGCTTATCATACTACTTATAAAATTGATGATGCAATATTAAAGAGAACAGCAGTTGTCCAATATAATTTTGAGCTGGAATGCATTTCTTGACTACTGAAAATAATGTCTACTGACCAGCAACTATATTCCAGAGTTGTCACCGGTGCACAGCGGTCTTATTTGTAATCACTTCATGTACTAGGTGTTATAAGTGAGCCGACATAGAGTTCAACTTTTTTCAAAACTTCATAAAAGACATCATGGCATGATTGATCTATTGGTAGTAAAAACACAAGCACAAAAATACAAAATTGGCGCTCAATTTCCGTATTGTAGCGCAACTGCAACATGAAAAACAAAAACGAGATTCTTCGTGAGTCCTTGTCTTGTTAGGCATGATCAAGCAGTGAAGTGAAATATGGCTGCAAATTCGCACGCAATAACACGCCTCAAGTGTGTGAATAATGTAACGAATGAGTCATAGATGAATAATGACATCAATAGCTATCTATCTTTGATGAAGGCATTCAAACATATTTCTATTAGTGCAACTGATTCCATAGACATCTTTGATCTGATAGATATCTTGTCTTGATTTGACAGAAGTGCGTGATAGAATGATACAATTCAATTTAGGACTGCTGGCACACTTTGCCGACAGCAACCGTGATACGAAGCCAAACGATTAATTAAGATAGATATCTGAAACTAATAATCCAGATGTTGCTGACGACTTTCATCTGAATACTCAGGAAGACGGATGAAGTGAGAAAATGTTAGAAAATTGATTACTTCCTAGGTAGTCATATTAAAACACATATCAAATACAACTGTAGGACACAATTGTCAAACAGTAGATATTATTTACAGAAGCCAAGAAATGCATTCCAGCTCAAAAATATATTGGACAACTGCTGTTCTCTTCAATATTGCATCATCAATTTTATAAGTAGTATGATAAGCGTTTTGGCCTGTAAATCAGTTGGACAAGTGTCGATTTTTTTTAAATTGGTGTCGATGCAATCAGTAACCAGTGTAGATGATTGTTATCAAAAATTAATCATGGACAATTGTCGTCTTCATCAGTAATGCATCATCAATTTTATAGGTAGCCTGTAAGCGTTTTTTGCCTGTAAATCAGCGAGACGGCTGTCGATTTTTTTAAAATTGGTGTCGATGCAATCAGTAACCACTGTAGATCCTAATTGCGCAAGAATTTAACATGGACAATTTTTGGATGGTAAAAAAGTTTTAAACCCACCGTGGGGCAGGATTTGTTTATATGAAATGAAAGCTATGACAGGATGAGTTTACATATTAGTCCGTCAGCCAGAGCGAGTTTCTGCAGGGAATGAGATTGCACAGAATGATGTACACCCTATGCCTACCACGAATCTGCGCGTCTGCCGAGTTCTCCGTGGTTCCTCTTCTTGTCGGACACGATCAAAGAAAAACATATCCAATAGGACGCAGATTGACGTCTTTTGGCAAAAATGAGATTTTCTATGTTTTTGCTTAACAAGTGAAAAGTATTCAGTCTAGAGCCATAAATTGTGGCATAGAATGTCATCAGTTAATTTCTCTCATGTTCATGAACATTATCTATGAATCTTAGCACATTCAGGTTTGGCAAGCCTCCTACTGTCGGCAACATGTTGGCCCACATCATCCACATTTTCACACGCCCGGTCAGAAACAGGATAATATCAGATACACAACATTCAACATTATAGCAATGGTCATACGATGTCTATACGACATAGAAAATATAGAACGAGCGAAGCGAGTATAGACGAGTGTTAACACTACTATTGTTCAATATAGACATCGCGATTAACCATAGAAACCATGTTCAAAACAAATCATATCAATGAAGATATATTACCTTACAACTCTCGGCGCGTAGCGCCAGACGATTTAGGCTGATCATTTGAAAGGTAATATATGCATTGTGTTTAGGTTCGTATATCGTCCTTAGTTAAAATACTGAATCACTATATGCCGGTTTGGCATATTGCAGTTCAGAATAAAGAACGTAGATATATGAAAAACATTTTAATCATTCCATTTAAGGCCAAATTTGAATTAGAATTCTATGATGTTCAACAGCAATATGCTTCGTGGGTATATTGCGGTTCAATAGTAGCATATTGCAGTTCAGTTACATAGAAAACCGAAACACAATGATATTACAGTTAAGACATCGGAACCACAATAAGCTATGGCTTCGTGCATGACGGCCCTCAGCCTCATAGCATATTGCGGTTCAGCTGTCTAAACTGCAATATTACATTGTTACTGAACCTAAAATCTATGACATCAAAAATCCTAGATTTTGATCTGCAAAAGACTCAAATCTATGATGATTTTCTACATAGCCCATGCAGCTCAGAACACTGAAGCATGCAAAGTTGTAGATATCTACGAGTGCAAATTGTGAACCATTGGAATCATCTCAATGCCATTTTCACTGGGAATGCGAAGATGGACGGTGAAATGCTCCTACCTCAATGGTATCACATAGCAAATTAGACGGCTTTAATCATGCAATTAAGGCCGTCTAATTTGGCATTGGAGATATATAAACGACTTTCATAGAAAAATGACAGGTGAAATATCGGCGGACAACCCTACTTACTCAGTAACAATGTAATATTGCAGTTTAGACAGCTGAACCGCAATATGCTATGAGGCTGAGGGCCGTCAGGCACGAAGCCATAGCTTATTGCGGTTCAGATGTCTAAACTGTAATATCATTGTGTTTCGGTTTTCTATGTAACTGAACTGCAATATACCCACAACACATGTCGAGATGAGACATCGCACCTTGCGAAGAGCCCTAGTTTAGAGGTATGCGGTCCGACACGAACACGTTCCACATGTGGAGACTCAAACTGGAACGCTGCGATGCTTTTAGAACAAACGCCTGTCGATTTCTGGGCTAGACCCCTAGACCAAAAGATCGCTTGTCCAGGTAGGCCACTGTACCACGAAGATCACCTCGCACTGCATGTGAACATTTTGCTAGACTTTCGTGAAAGAGAGAGCAAATTGAGCTTCGTGCTCTTGTCTTGTGAAAGAAGCACAGTTGAATTCGTGTTTGGCTGGAATACGAATTTTTTAGTAAAACGCCATTACTTTTGATCCTAAATGTTATGACAAGAGTCGCTTCCTGATTACAAGTGGAACCTTTCGAGTTTTACAACGTGATTGTTGTATAAGATGACTGATGCACAGCACATGTACATATTTAAACTATCAAGTTTGAGTGCGAGTTAAAAATCTTGGTAATACTTTCAAAATGCAGGCATTTATATACACGACATTTTTTGCAGCAATCATGGTCTTTAGTTTGATGAAGAATGACTCAAGTGAATGTAAGATAAATGTAATCATGCGATCGGTGACCTTAAAAAATTTGACCTTATTTGACCCTTTCCTTGAAAGGTGTAGAGAAAATATGAGTGCTGAGATTAAGTACTGAGATAAATGTTTGACGATAAGTTTGTTCTCCACCAACAATACAGGACTGAAACAACCGATAACAAAGTGAAAAGATGGAAAGCATGTAAGAACATGACCACTTCCTTTCAAATGATCAAGATTGTTAAATGATAACTTTGTTGAATGGGTCATCATATGATTTCAAATGCGAGAGTGACAATCAGCTGAAAAAGAGGCATTTGAGATCTTCAAAGGTGAATTGATTGATTAAGGTCGTGGTTCAATGTAAGTGATTATTTAAGACTGAGTTGTTTCACCAGGATAAAACGCATTCATAGTTTGATGTTTAGGCTGATGTAATACATTGAAAGGTCATGAGAGAAATCATGTGGCACAACAATCACAAATGTGTTTCAGAAATCTTTCATTTTGTATGCTAAATAGCTTTGTAAGGCATGTATTTTGTGGTAAATGTGAAATCTGAAGACGGCCACAAGAGTGTGGTAGCAGCATCTTCAAATATCAGCTAAAATATTCTAACTCATTGAAGATGAAATTCCTGTCGAATTCTCCATCATTCAGTGGACACTAATGAGCAGTTCTGGTCGCTACTTTGCATTTACATGTATGTCCTCTGTAGTGGACACTATTCCTGTTATTGCGTGATTTCTGCATACAAAACAAGATCGATTCTTATATTTTGCAACATGTGGTTCTATATCCCGCTTAACATGATAAAGTTCTGTACAGTGCGCGACAGCAAGTTTTAAACTTTGCATAAATCTACGGACACGTACATTTTTCAACACCTAAATTTTTTTGCTATTAAGAAATATCGACAAATTTATAATCATCTGAAAGAGAATTTTCGGATCTATCATTTGAATGTTGATGAATTAATTGTTTTTGAAATTGGTGGTTCCTAGAGGCCCATAAACCCGAAAGCCCCAAATTTTCTTTGACTTGTTTTGACAAGCACATAAATCAATTTGAAACATTCTCCTTGTGATATTCAAAACCGTCACTAGTTTGTCTTTCAGAAAATATATAGTTTGAAAGTGTTTTCTCGAAGTTTATAGGCAATATTTTGAAAGTAGTATAGATAGAAAATGTGGCGATTTTTTCATATTCAGAATATTTCTTCGAAGGGCCTTAAATTTACTCAACAAAAGCAGAAAACACTAGCTTTGAGGTAAATAAATGTCACCAGTTAGTTAACAGCGTTATTTCTGTCATTATCGCAACACATTCTGAAAATGAAAAAATCGCCACATTTTCTATCTATACTACTTTAAAGATATTGCCTATAAACTTCGAGAAAACACTTTCAAACTATATATTTTCTGAAAGCCAATCTTGTGACGGTTTTGAATATCACAAGGAGAATGTTTCAAATTGATTTATGCGCTTGTCAAAACAAGTCAAAGAAAATTTGGGCTTTCGGGTTTATGGGCCTCTAGGAACCACCAATTTCAAAAACAATTAATTCATCAACATTCAAATCATAGATCCGAAAATTCTCTTTCAGATGATTATAAATTTGTCGATATTTCTTAATAGCAAAAAAATTTAGGTGTTGAAAAATGTACGTGTCCGTAGATTTATGCAAAGTTTCCAACTTGCTGTCGCGTACTGTAGAAGGTACTCGTTTTTCATCATTGGACATTACAGAGGAGATTCCATCTTACAGTGTCCCATGAACAACTCGGTTAGCTTAACTTTGACTTAGATTGACTTGATGTTTGTTCCATTTTTCACCACATCGCATTTGAACCTTGCTGTAGTGATAAGGATCTGTGAAGCTTCGAGGTTCGAGAGAATTCGGTTCGAACACGTGATTTTCTAAGACACTTAACTACACTACAACTCCTAAGATAGGAACACGTATTAGTCTCTAAAAGTAGATGCTGACGTGAGGGAGCAAAGCTCAAGCAGTGCATCTAGCCAAGAAGGAGGATTGTTTTATGCCATCTGATCTTTTGATATTACTCAGGCCATTTTAATGAGGTTCTCAAAAGTAAAACTTCATTTTCTAACTCGGAATTTTCGTTCATTCATGAGCTTTATTAGAGCGTCGTTGTATCACTGGGACTTCTAGGACACTTTACATTTAATTAAGAATTTGACAAAAAATACGACTTCAGAAGAGTCTTAAAAGCTTTCGGTGATGATTCTTTGGTGATATCAACCGGCAAAGAGTTCCTGACTCGAGGTGCAGTTGCTGTGAAGGATCGTCCACCGAGTGTAGGACGGCGCACGGAAGACGTCAGGAGGAAAGGCCCTCGTGCAGAGCGCAAGCGGGATCGCCCCTCAGCTTGTGAAACGAGATGGAGCTCACTGAGCAGGTAGTCGGGAGCAGCTCTATTGAGACAGGAGTGAACGATGGCCGCTATACGTTGCTGGATACGTTGCATGTTTCTTCTATTGGCCTTTGCGCTTAACTCCTATGACTTTTGAATCAGGTACCCGATTGAATTAATCTTTGATGTAGGCTCGGAGGAAGGGAACATTTCAACTCTAAATCAAAAGTCAACAGAAAAGAAATCAGTTAGCGTGTCAAGCTTCGATAATCGCATGAAAACAATGAAATTTGTCTAATTTAACGATATACTAATTTTGGTTCGCTGATTAGATTTTTCTGCTGAGATTTGATTTGGTTTCTTCTTTATAGAAACTCATGTTCCTCTTAACACAAATCATCGGTATCTCAGAGATGAAATTGGTCTGGTTCGACACAGAGGATATGATGCAATTCATTACACTAATCACATTGCAAGTTCACCTCTATGTCTTCATTGCACTTCTTGCATCTTTCCGCTGTCGTTCTCTTTGGACTGGTAGGTTGATCTGTGATCGTCTCGTCTGGCATCAATCTTCGTTCAGTCATCTCTGCAATAGAATCGGTTAATGAGAGTGGTACAAGTTCGATGAATGTTCCGGTCCTCTCGATTCTAGTTCGCAGTGGATGGTACAATGGTTGTATGAGTTTAACCCTCAGAGACCTGAGGGGGGGTCCAGTGGACCCCGGAGCCACATTTTTCTATTTCATTTTTTACGCTGACGATATATCAACCACTCAAGCCCATACAAAATCATCATTTCTGACAGTGAATCTGCATGTGTTATTTCTTTCAATTGAATCAGTAGAAGTATGCCAGATAGGCCAAGGGGGTGCACTGGACCCCCCCCTCAGGTCTCAGAGGGTGTAGAAATTCCATCACAAAATTTTTGTAATTAGATGAAAAATGATTTCGAACATGTCCACGATGGTGTATAAAGAGTGAAAGTCATTTATTCATTGTTTGCATCATGCTCGTAGATGTGCAATGTGTTGGAAGATCGCAAAATGTGAATATTTTGCTTTCGCACATGATCTCGTGTGACTGGTTGGCCTATATGAACAACTCGACATAAATCGATGTCCGAGATGAAAGCTATCATTATATTAATAGTTGAGCACCAAAAACTGATTGATGACAAACTTTTCACAGCAGTAATGATAAGTTTGAGATCTCCACAGCTGTTTTTGGTTCTGGAAGTGCAGCAATTTTGACTCATTTTAGGTTTATTTCTGATAGCTTTGGATAAATTTGAAGGAATGTACAAATGGAAAGGATTAGCTGCATGAATTAAATCAATTTCATCAAAATCAACTATCTGAGGCTTTATGGTGACACAAAATATCGTAAAGCCGCCTCCTAGTACAAATGATGCTGTACTAAATGTGGTTGACTTACAAAAACACCATATTTTCGCACGTGTTTACTGAGAAGGCTGAAAGTCACTCAAGGGATTCGTTATACCAACCTGCTACACGCAAACATCATTGTTTTACTTAAAATCAACTTTCCTAATGTTTTGATATCGATTTAAGCAGGTAAACTAAGAATATGTTAAAGGGGTCCACTGTGAAAAAGCTCAGGTCTCTGAGGGTTAAGTGCAAAATAGGGCTTATTGTCCGCTTGTAGTCTTCAAATTATTTTTTCAAAGGGAGGCAGCCGGATTTCCCAACTTAAGTGACTGATCACTAACCCTGTCATCGGATCGATGACGCTTATCACTTGAGGGAAGTCATGAATCCCACTCTGATATTCTCTAAAGCCTGCTATCAGTATGCGAGTTCGTACCCCTTGGAGCCGTGTATTGCATTGATACATCGGCTGTCATGCCGTTATTGACCAAGGTAAAAATTGAGATGGACTTTTCTGGATTCGGGATGATTTAGTCACCGAGTCCACAGGCCTGGTTCAGATGACTTGTGATTGCAAGTCCAGGTTCCAGAAAATATTGAGTTCACGCGGAATCATAAACCCGAGCTTTTATGATGTTCTATTTCCAAGATAGGGCTAGCTCAAGCTTAGGTTTACAAAAGTTAGTGATGTATTATGATGCTCAGAGCCTTTTGTAATCCTTTACTTGCATCGACCTTGAGTGACGAATTAACGTAGAATCAAGTATTGCACCGGGTCACCGGATCCAGAGAAGGTCGTTTGTGATGGAATGTCGATGGTCATCTACGCTGTGTGAAAGCGGATTTATTGAATCTTTTCATTCAACTTGCTTTTGCCTTTGCTCACTGCTGCGGTAATGTAGATGGAACGCTGAGAGAGCAAATCTGAATCGGAATAGAATGTTTTATTCAGGAATATCTGTTGCACGCTCTAAGTCCATTTAATAAAGAAATTATAAATTAACTTCTTTATGCTTCGTAGCGTTGTCATGCTGTCATCATGCAGGTCTTCAACAATGATATTACATGCTCTCCATGCTTCCATGCTCAACAACTTCCTACAGAGACAATCACGGACATTGATGGACTGAAGCCATACAACCTGACTTGTCTTGTACGAGCAAATATACAAATAAGCACTTGATAAAAAAGATGTATGATAACCTATAATGAATAAATCAAAGAAAATCATTTTTAAATTCTACGCAGTAGGTTCTAGGTCTTCATTTAAGATAGCTAACAATCTGACCACTGTCAGAGATGCATGGACCACCATGAGTGATGAAGGTGCACTCAATTTTGAATAATGCTGTAAAATCGGTGTTGTTAACAGACTTTAAGATTGCAATGTTTTTAGAAAGTTTTTGATTCCTGGATCTTGCTATGTAAGCATGGAAATCCTCAAGTCTGTGAATTACTCCAGCTGGCTGCCAGCACGAGTCTCTGCAGAAAGATTTTCACTGAAGCATGAACACCATCACCCTATGACTACGAATCTGCGCGTCTGCCGAGTTTTTCCCGATTTGTTCTCTTAAGCAAATATACGCAAATCCAACCGGAAGTAGTTCGAGGTAATCGATAAAAATGACAGTTTTCTGTGTTTTATCTGATAAAGTTTTTGGTAAGAATCCCTTCAGATCAAAAAAGTGTTTGTGTTATTATCATGACGTATACGAAAATGTGGTCAAACCTTTACCCAATCAACTGATAGAGTTGATGGCACCTAAATGTCTAAAATAAAAATGTGTAGTATTCTGGTCGCATGTGATATCGTATTATCAGGCCATTTCACGACACATTTCTGGTTCAAACCTTTTCATTAGCGTCATCCTCTGAATGGTCAATTACAGCTCGACAATTTTCTCCACAGCTTATCTTATGTCGGTGGTGGATGAAGCCAAAGCACTCTCACATCATGCCGGGAAACGCAATATTGACGTAGAGGACCTCAAATATGCGATCCAGATGCGACAGGAAGAAACTGAACGGCCAGAGAAAGAGGTAAGCTTTAGAATCTTGATGACAAGCTAACAGATGCTGTCACAGTAGGGGTTATAATGAAGTTCAATTTTCTTTTATTTTCAAATGCTTTTAAAACCAGAAATATGTTTGTTTTTTGTTTTAAATCTTTTCTTTAGTTTTTTCAACATAATGGTTTTGCATCGTTTCTTTTCAACTGAACAACATTTTAAATGAATCGGCAACTTCAAAAGCTATTTTGATGTTTGGAGCAGAGTAGCCGTGTGTCGATTAACATTTAATTAAAAACATGTTTGAAACTGTTTTAACCATCTTCGAAAAGTGATAATAATGTTAATAATGGTGCAAATTTTCAGAAATATTGGAGATCATACAAGCACATACAAAGTAATCAGATAAAATACAAGAAATAATGGCAAATGAAGTTGCTGAAATTGACATGTTATCTTTAAAAGTGCTATCAAATGAGGCTTTCGTTAATAAGTTTAGTGGTAAAAGGAAAGAAAGAAGTTTTGTACTTTTTCGTCCGACACATTGGCACACAAAAGTGACGAGAGTAATGCAGTCTTTTATGGACATATTTGTGCAGTACATAGGAACAATCAGATTCAATTGAAGCAAACAGTTTCATGCTTAACTTCCTTCTTCTGTTAGAGAGATAGTTGTTTATGTTGGTCAACCGTTGTAAATAATTCATAAGGTATGCCTTTTTATTCTTTCAATTTTGTTGTTCAGTTTAGGTGGTAGATGAAAAAAGACAGGGGAAGCATATTCTAGTACAGAGCGAATCAAACTCCAAAAACCCCTCACCAAATCATCAGTATTTGTGAAATGTTTCAATTTCCTCTAAACAAAAAGCCGTCTGTTACTCGTTTTGAGTACATCAGAACTATGATCGTCCCATGATAGTCGACTGTTCAGTGTTACACCAAGAACTCTCATTTTGCTCACAATCGGTATAGGTAATTTCATCTGATGCTCATTTGTCTTACTACAAACAAAAACCTTCGATTTACTTTTGTTTATAGTTAGATTGTCGGTATTACAACATTCCTCAATGCTACTGATCATGAAACCATGTACAAAGCGTTGGCGTGAGACCTTTTAAAGCTTGTTTTTCAAACATTTTTCTGCTCTGCCACTAAGAGAATGCAGCTATTCAGTTGATGCTCGTGAGCTTTCTGCGACCAAACAGAGGAGCCGGCTATTTGTACGGAAACATAAGACATCCGCAAAGCTATTGTATTATCGCATTTTGTGATGCTGACTTATTTTGTGGCAACATGTCGAGCAGAAGTGTAAATTAGCCGAACGTTTAATGCTTTTTAAATAATCATTGTGACCTGAGCTTAGCAAAGCCAAAATTCGTTTTATAGTCCTATCTTACTTTTTTATTATTACTGCATTCAGTATGTTCTCAAAGTCACGCTAGTTTTCGGATAAAGTTATAAGAATTACCAAGAATATCCTTGCTCATCGCATCTCTGCAATTTATTTAAAACAACCAGTCAACGTTTCGCCCAATGTAGTTTGACCACTACATAATTTAAACAATGCTACGCTTATAGTAGTAACATTGGGAGATATGGCGGAAGGTTTGTCAGCAAAGAAGGATGACTCTGACAAAGTTTGAATGATTGAGCAGGTTAATCTTCCTGATCCCTGATATCAAAGTCGGAGTAGTTACGCTGTAAAATTCACCGCCTTGTCATTAGTTTCTTTATTTCCCGATTCTAATTTCTTTCCACGATTTTGACCCGTCAACCGCTGATCGGAATTTGGGATGTTAAGTACCGTATTTTTCGGACTATAAGGCGCCGGATTATAAGACGCAGTATCAGTGAACGGATCTATTTTCATATATAAGACGCACCGGATTATAAGGCGCATAAAGCGAAACAAAATAATCGGATAAGCCAGAGTTTATTCAAATCATTGACAATATCAGTCAATATTACACAAAAAAGTACACTCACTTTTTCAATCATTCCTCTTCTACGAATCCATCAAATTCCTCGTCTTCGGTGTCGGAATTTAACAGTTGGGCGATAGCGGCATCAAGCAAGCCCGGATCCCCCTCTTCATCATCCGATTCAGTCTCATTGCTGTTGCTTGGCTGTTCATTGATGATTCCGGCCTTCGTGAAAGCTCGGACGACAGTTGAGACAGATACCTTAGCCCAGGCATCGACGATCCACTGGCAGATAGTGACGTAACTAGCTCGGCGTTGCCTACCTGTCTTGGTAAATGTGTGCTCACCTTCTGTCATCCACTGCTCCCATGCGGTTCGCAATTTAGCCTTGAACGCCCTGTTGACACCAATATCTAGCGGTTGGAGTTCTTTGGTTAATCCACCAGGAATGATGGCAAGCTCCGAATTGGTTTTCTTCACTTGGCTTTTGACAGTTTCAGTGAGATGAGCGCACATGGAGTCGTAGATCAATAAGGCCGGAGACGTGTGGAAAAAGCCGTCCGGTCTCCTGACGTAAACTTCTCTCAGCCACTCGCTCATTTTCTCCTCGTCCATCCAGCCTTTTGGATTGACCTTGACGATGATTCCAACAGGAAACGTTTCTTTTGGCAAAGTCTTCCTCTTAAAAATGACCATGGGTGGTAGTTTCTGGCCATTAGCCTGGCAACCGAGAACTACAGTGAAGGCTGATTTCTCATTCCCAGTGGTGCGTATAGATACAGTAGACGTCCCTGTTTTTTCTACGGTACGGTTCACGGGGATGTCAAAGGTGAGAGGGACCTCGTCCATGTTTGTGATGTGGTCTGGCTGGATCTTCTTTTCGATGATCTTGTCCTTGCAGTAAGTGCGAAAGATGGCCATCCTTTCTTCGTAATCCTTTGGTAGTTGCTGCGAAGTGGTAGTTCTTGTGCGGATGGAGAGATGACGCCTTTTCATAAAACGGAAGCACCAAGAAGGACCTCCTTGAAATTCGTTGATCTTCATATCACGTGCCATCTCTGTTGCCTTAAGTCGGATGGAGACTGTAGAGACGCTTCTACCTGCTGTTCTCTGTTCAGTAATCCACTGCTCAATTTTGTCCTCTAATTGTGGCCATCTTGCCTTGTTCCCTCGGAAACTCTTCTTCGTCTTCTTTACTTGACGCAGGTCATCTTCTTGTTTCCTCCACTTCCGTACCATTGATTCATTAATATTGAATTGTTTCGCAGCTGCTCTATTCCCATGTTGTATTGCGTGGCTGATGGCCTTGAGTTTGAAATCCGCGTCGTAAGCATGTCTCTTAACAGGTGCCATTTTGGGGTCCTTAATTACCGGATGTTGAAGCACCGTACGTATCAGGAAAAGTGGTTTCGGTAAGTGAAAAAGCTTCGTCTTAATCGCCGAATAATTTCATGTTGATCTGTTGTTGATTGCTTGGCTCTGATTGGTTTATCGTCGCCAGGATAAGCTCGAATCAGTTGGTTTCTGCTCAGAGTTCGCCACCCCAAAACAAGTCTGTCTAGACAGCATAGAAAGCTGACTCCACGAGGTTTAAAACCAGCAGCGGTTATACTTCGACAATCAAGGGGAGTGGCTTCGTCGCTTACCAAAGTCGTAATAAAACATTGTGACAGATTTTTCAGCGCAGTGTGAACGTACACTTCATACATAAGGCGCACCGGAATATAAGGCGCATTGCCGATTTTTTTACAAATATAGGGATTTTATGCGCGCCTTATAGTCCGAAAAATACGGTACATTAATTGCGGACTTTGGGAAATGATTTTTCGTCGGGTACTATTACCTGCGAACTGTTAGAATGAAGTGGATTAACAAAAAGGAAAGATACACATCATGCTGCTACACGTAGTAACGGAAAAACAGCATCAGTAGAGAGCAAATGGAAATTTATGTAAGTGGAAATTGAAAATTATCCAGCTGCTGATGTAATAAAATATTTTTGACATCGTGATTCGGAGAGAAAGTGTACCTATCATGCTACTTATATCAAAACACAATTTCAGTAGAGAGAATAAATGGAATTTTGTGAAGGCGATGTAATTTAAAGTATTATCACTTTGAGTCAAATAAATATCTAATTCAGAAGGCGGTTAGAAAACAGGATTCGGTTGATTTTATCTTCGACTCACGGAACCAGTTCTCATATGTGATTTTCCGCAAATGCATACGTGACCAAACCTGCTCGGCGAAGCGTTATATACTGCAATTTAGTATTAGTTTGCATGCGAAGAAACTTGATCTTCACTTAAGTTACGAACTTGCGCGGCATCAAAAAGTAGTTATTCATTATTTAGTCTTTCAAATGATCAGTCGTTTTTGCTATTTCATATTTCAAGTAGATTCTTATGATAAATATGCTTGCGTGTTTAAAAATCGAATTGAGAAAGTATTTCTGTGAATGAGCGCGGTTCTTCACTGTGCTGCGTTCTCTTCTTGTTCACAAGTTCAAACAGGTCAGAATTTTCATGACATTCAAGTTTAATTGGCTTTGTAAGTATCTCGTAAATACACTCGGCAACAATCAAATCGACTTTTTACCACAAAATTGTCTGTTGCGATCATCCTCGTTTTGTTGAAGGCATGTATCAGCATCTAGCAATTAGCAATGTATCGGGATGAAGCTGCTTCTGTGTTTGAATGTTATTACAAGACAATATGAAATATTGATGAATGTACATGCCACTTGATTATGAAGACATTGGTCATATTTTTAGGATTAATGACATCCTCCAAATATTTTCTGTAGCACTGATCTGCACCATAAAGGTCATATTAAATGAACTACTAAACATATTCTTTAATGACAGTTAGAAGCTGTTTACTTTTGACAGATTAATTCGCAGGCATGGTTCAATAGGCAAGCTACCATCATCAGTGACAACGATCAATGAACAAGAATGCACTATATGTAGGACTTGATGAAATGAAAATTCAATACAAGAAAAGTGTTGTGATTGGTATAGTTGTGATTGCGTACGATTATTCATGAGACAATGCGAATGAAGAAATGACTTCATGTACAATGATTCAGCAATTTTCGTGTATGGATTGCGTTCATCCTCATTTGGAATATGAGCATGAAGCGTATATCCTAGTAGATGTATGTCGACGTCGCTGGTATTGATCTGTGCACATCTAAAATGTGGAAGATTTTCATTAAAAGCTACCATTCCTATGTATCTGTGAAGTGGTATTGTACAGGTCAATGTAACTTTGAAGAAGGACTTCTCTAGGAATTCAAATGATTAGGAAAATTCACAGAAATGACTACTTGCATGAGCCATTATCACATACTTAGATTTTACTACAAGTAGTTTCAGTTCACTGTTGTAGTGTTTCAAGCATACTGTTCCTGCTTGCAAGCAGGTATCAGAAATTTCAGAAAAATTATGATGCCCTGTCCATCTGCACATGATAATATATAATTAGTGATGCAAGGCTTGGGTGTGTGTTAGGTGTGATAGACGATTGTCAGGTCAATTGATAACATTAGGCGTGGCTAGGTTGCTCGCGCGTCTGAAAGCAGTTGGCAAACAGATGAAGGAAGATCGAACAACTGAGAGAGATGAATGAGAAAACATCCGTTCACAAAATGATTGCTTAACGTCGCGATGATTTTTTTGATAGTCCGAGAAGGTGGTCACAGAAAAAAGGATTGCTTTGCTAATATTCATTTTGTGAGGAAGCCCTATTCATTCGGACAGGAACACGAGGGAAATCCTATTGACGTGAAGGCCAAGAAGTGACTTAATGTACTACCAATACTACTTTTCACCAATTTATGAGTAGAGAGAATAAATGGAATTCTCGCAGAGAAGAGGACAATTGAGAATAACGGATTGTTGGTGTTCCTCATCGAAGTTGTCTTTTCTGCATCACTTTCCCAATGCAAATTTGGACGTGCTAGCATTTTTATTCAGATCAGGTATTAGTATTAGAGTTAATCAGGTATTAGAGTCAATATGTAAATTTGAGTACATCATAATTTGCAGTAGAAGATTCACTAAGCACTGCAGTTCATCATTAGCTTTCGTGCTCGGTATGTGCAGCAACAATTCAGAAAAGGACAGCCTGGGCATGCACGGCCTAGAAACCGGCATGTCTGACTGAAAGCATGCAATGGTACTGAGCTTGCAATGTGTGTCGATCACGGCAGAGAATAATGATCTTCAGGGCCTATTAATTGTTGCCCTCATCGATTTGTGCGCCAGCAGAAATATCCGTGCGCCGATGCTGCATTCGGACTATTCTGACTTTCCATCGGAGACTGCCCGTCGCCTTCAATGAGCTCATGCTCTAAAACAAGACATTACTCGAATTGTAAACACATAAACAGACACGACACGAAACCGATGCCACGAACTGATCTTCAGGACGTGAAGGAAAATTTTTCCTCGAATAGCCTGTAACTATCACACGCGCTAGATAGACGACTGTTTTATTGTCCCTTCTATTTGGTTTCACAGAGGTAATGTTGGAATTAAGCTCAACTCAAGTGTTATATGATCTTGGTGGATGTGATCGAAATTATTTCCTCAAAATCATTTTCATTGAAAAGTAAACGTGGTCTGCACTACACAGATATGGACTATTATTTCCAAGACAAATATTTGTAGTAGGCCTATATATTATCTCAATGATATGATGTATGAATTTGCCCTTCGAATACAGCAGATATTTCAGGCAGCGCCCATATCTATAAGAGCAATCACACCCTTGTGTATGGCATGTTCTTATCTCCCTTAATTGAAGCTGGAATATTCCCTTAACGAATCTTGCATATTGAACATAACTTTAATAATTTAGCAGTTGTTTAATGTGACCGATGGTTTGCCCTCAAGAGGGCAGGTTGTTCGCACCCACCGACAAACATGAGTGGTCGCAACGTGTCAAATTTTTTTGACTTTCCTAGGGCTACTTCAGAACCAAACTTGACGGGATCTGTTTGGGAGGACATTCTCCACCAGTTCATTTATTGATTCACTTAGCGCTTCTTAGTTGGGGCTGGACCTAACCCCTATTGGTCCATCATACGTATGACTCTAAAATGTTGAGCACTAAGGCGTGCCGTAACCATGACATAGCGCTATACGGGCTGGACTAAGTGCATTAAGTGTGCGAGATCGTACAAGGCCGCTTAACAAGCGATCCTTTGCGTCAAATAATGGTTGCTGTAACTTGGTTAGAGCTGCCTGCATATGAAACTGTCCCCGAAATTGGTATCATGGATTCATGCCTTGAACTAGGATAATTAGGATAACCGTAATAAACATTGACAATTCAAACCAATGACATTTATTCATTAAACGCATGCTCCGGTGTATTTGTCTACAGAAAATGGAATTCCGTGTTTTTCTAAATATTAGAAATACAGCCTGATGACATCTCATTTGTTGAAAATAGAATAATTAGATATTGAGTTGCGTCCTCAGTTGAAAAATGGAAACAGACCTGAATAGCTGCCATTTCATCCAATATCAGGAATCATCAGCAGGCTTAGTCGACACAACTCCCCATTTCATCATTATTTTAATGAATGCCCGTCGAAAATTTCACTAACTTGCTAATTTCAAATCTCAAATTTACCCGGGCATGGCTCCAACTTTAAATAGGAAGTTGTGACGATGTTTAGAGATGTAAACTAAGTCTTCTGATGATTCTTGACATCGGATGAAATGGCAGCTATTCAGGTCTGTTTCCATTTTTCAGCTGAGGATGCAACTCAATATTTAATTATTCTATTTACTTTGTATTTGCAAAATTATTGCAGGTGTACTAACTTAGGCGATTTGTCAGTAGTGGGTTTAAAGTGATATTTAATGAATGCCCGTTGTAATTTCACTAACTTGCTAATTGCAAATGTTGATATTATTGTTGATTTCTTTTCAATCCATCTGATTTTCTCTTACTTGATTCGGTTACAGCTTGTGGACAAGTTTTCTCGAAGTCGAAATTCGCAGCCTCTCCCCGCCATCAAGCCGTATTCAGGTCTGCGAATGCCTCATGATCGGTTTCTGGTTGTTGCTCCGAATTATCGCCTCTATCCTTCGCGGATGGCTAGAACAATCAGTCAAACGACTCCCGTGGTGCTGCAAGGAGGTAAGCAATATGATGAAGATAAGGCTTGTCACAAATGTAAAAATGAAAATTCAACTGGACAAGATGCTTCAATGTGGGTAGTCGTTTGTCACACAATTTTGTGACTCCCTCAAGTTTCCAAGACATTCCCATCATCCAAAGCTGCCAAATTACAGAGCAAATATATGCCCTGCATTTGATCATTCATTGGCATGCTAATGCACGCACTCCAGTAAGTGGCTGAAGTCTTCAATTGTGCCAAGAATTTGTCTCAAAGCAACGCTATGCCGAACATGAGCGCAGTATACGATATGGAGATACGAAAAGTGCATTATCTCAACATATTCGATCTAAGCACAATAACGTTGCCATGACTATAGAAGATTTCTATGTGGAGATAATTGACCATCACAATAATCCTGTCATAACAAGATTTTGTGAAGCTAATTTCATCGATTTACTGAAATCAACTCTGAACCGTAAGCACGAAACACATTGAGACAGTGAGCGGTCATTCAATTTAATATCGCAGTCTATTTTGCTATTTAAAAGGCTGTCAAGCATCTTGTCTTTTCGCATTTCAACGTAGCAAAGTGCGTCAAGATAACAAAGTTAGAAAAAAAACAAGCTAATGACTAGTTTATTTTCAATAGGTGCAAAATATGATTTAAAAGAAAATTTTTATATCCTAAAATGTCTAAAAATTTAAAAATACTTACTAGAAGGACAAACAACGCTTCTCCTCTCCTCATGTGTAATGAATTGGCGAGTAAGTCGTTGTTCAAAATTATGTTTATCACTTAATATATTGAAAAGATCCTGTATTATATATAGATGAATTCTCTTTCGATATTAAATGAACTACGACAGACCTTCGTTGTCAATCTACACTGTGACGTAGTCGTATGACATGCTGATATGCTGTCTCGCTACAATATGAACGCTTTTAGCGTTCTGTCAATAATAATAGGACAATATGCTGTCGATAACACTTAGAGATGACTTCTGCCTTCACTCGCATTCCTTTTGAACCGTCAGCGTGGCCTAGTGAAGAAGGTGCGCGCTCGTCTCCACCGCGGACTTCGGTTCGATTCCTTCGGTCGGGGAATCAAGGTGATGGTGTCTTGTATAGACTTAATAGCTGTCATTCTCTTTCGATATTCAATGAAAAGATCCTATTTAACAGTCTGCCCATTCAGATTATAAGAGGACAGGTCTGTTTCCAATCAAAACACCAGATCTAGCTAATAACACAGCGGGATTACGCTATCTAAAATCTACCAGGTGTGTAAGAGAATTAATGTTAGTTCCTTAAGCTAAAACGTGAAATAGAATTCTACAAAATATGCATACAAATTATTTGACTATTTTTAATGAGGTCATCAACAGGAACTTGGTCAGGACGATCGCGTTTCGACCGCTTAATGTAACCCTTGATAAAGGTCAAGACGATCAGAACGTTGGGTACATGTCATTTTACCTGAATATATTTACATTTCGGCTGTAAAGAAAAAAGAAAGCGTTCACTTATTTTGAAAAATGTTTATATCAAATTACCTCCCGTGTGCTGCTATCAATTTTTTGTCTCAAAGCAGTTGCCTATACGCTCATCTCTATGCGAGCCTCACAAACTTGGAAGCATCTTCCGTCTTTCGCTTCCTCTCCTAAAACACTCTCTCGTTCTCCATGTCAAAAACCGATCAAAAATCTTCTAGTTTGTATGCAAAACGCGACCTCACCCATCATTATTGATGGAAAATGCGATATCTGCTGGTGCGCAGCGATTATATCATTGAGGAATAACACACAGATGCTTCCTGCGTGTTACAATCACATTTTGAATGAAACTTCAGTACATTTGGTTCGTTCCAGCTGCCGCAAATCATGATAATGATATCACCAAAGTGAGTGGAGAAAGATGACCTCACTTCAGTGCCGATGAGTGAATAATTGACCACAGTCCATAACTGAGATTATTGCGCATTTGAAATCCGGGCAAATAATTAAGATGAATCCAATCCCATTGGCAGTTATCGCGTTCTGCATCCAAACTGAATATTTCAGTCAGTGTTGTATAGAACCAAAAAGCTTTCGACTTGACTACTTAACCAGAGCATCCGTCTACCCCTAAGGACTATTTCAGTGGATTATCGCCGAATTTTAAAATTTGGCGCTTATCGTGTCTTGCAATCGAACTCTTCATATATTTTTTGACAAAATTAGTCGTCACGTATTGCTGGTATAGCTCACTTCTATCACTCGCAATGTGAGCAACTTGATTTGGCAGAAAATTTTCCGATGCCCAAAGAAATGAAGATATCGGCCTTGATATGTGATTTTTTACCTAAGTAGAAGGTGGCCGATTACTTTATTTAAATTCATCTGAAATCGACGTTTTCGATACATCGGACGTACCGACTTAATTAAAAGTAATTTAATGATGATAAAATACACCAAGCAATATGAAGATCCTGAATTTCCCATGCAAATCGTTGATGCTAGTTTGTCCCTGTGTAGAGTTAATTAATTATGAATTTTGATCAATCACTTTTGATAAGATTCTAGTGGGCCTCTTAAAGTATTGCTCGTAAGATAATATTGAAATATGCAACAAAATGTATTCAGATATGATTACTTAAGTCTTAAATTTCAATCAAAATTACATATTTTAATGATTATATATATGGGTCATTCCACGACGATTCAACAAGTGGCATGTGGTACTAAGTCTCGGATTTTGCTGATTTTTGGATATATGTTTACTATGCCCTAGAAAACACCAAATACGAATTATTAGCTTCCAATTTTGAATATAGTGGGATCTCGAGCCATTTTTAGAAATTTAATTTTTTTACAAATTTTTGAAATTCTCAAAATTTGAATTTTTACGCCGCTGTAACTTTTTTCTGCATATGCTCGTTGCTCAACCAACCTTTGCACGCAGCGTTAGTTTGGTATAAAGGAATCCATGTATGAATTTCAACGGTTAACTGGCATGCAGAACGGAGTTACATGGCTTCAAAGATGGCAAAAATAGGGTCCGTGAAAAAACTCAAAAATTTAAACTAATCTCACAACTTTCTGTATTCTTGTTACCGTAATAACCATGACAATTGTGTTGCTGCATATCAGTGTGGTTCACATTTGTGATCTTAAGCGGTGACCAGAATACTGAGAGCTACATCAGGCATTCAAAATTCGTGTTTTTTCAAAAAATGCCAAAAATGGCTGTTTTCAAGCTGCGCTAGCTTTTTTCTGTATGCCGCTTTTGACTCCAAATTGATACTGAAACTCAGAAACATGCTCAATTACTTGTAGACGAAATTTGATCAGGTAACCGATAGAAATTGGCCAAATTTTTGATATATTTTTGTATTTTTTTTATTTTGATTATATTTTTGATATATTGATTTTGTATATTTTTTAAATATATGATGTCAATATTGTATGAGTAGTATCAAGAAGTAGCATTTATAGTACAATAGCACTTGAAAACGTTGAGTTGGTGTGCGGTAAGAAATTATTCCCTTTGATGGATATTATACATGAAACTTTGATATACTGCAATACAGCCAAATATGACTTTCGAAGCTCGAGTTTTGTTGGACTAGATATGCTTTATCAATCGACATTCTACTTTTGAATAGTAAAGTTTGTGCGAAATGCTCAGGATCGATTTATCTTACTGTTTTTTTAGTAATCAATTACTTTTGGTAATTTCAATTATTCTAATGGTGAGATATCATTCGCAATAAACCGTAGAAATGGAAGCTGTAGTAATTTCATGCTGTGATAGTGTAAATAGCTTTTGACTGACTCAGTATCCCGGAATGTTTTCTGAGCGAATCCCACGAACCATTAATATTAATCTAGTAGACCCCAATAGAATACTAAATGCATTGTCGACAGAATTTCAAACTTCATTTTTTGGTCTTTTCTTGGTAATAGCAACATTTTCCCAGGTATCGCTGTTGCCTTACTACTGATTGGAAAGCATAATTAGTGAAGGATCTCATATATAGGCTACCCTGTATTTTTAAATAGCTTTGAGAATCTCTCACCTGCCTTTCACTTGTCATATTCGAGATCGTTATGCCCTTAGCGAACCGCTTTTATTAAATCACTCCTGAATAAAATAGTTCAGACTTTTCATGTGGAAATGCAGGCTTGTTTAGGTAAGATGCATAGATATTGCACGACGACGACTGACTGACTGAATTTCATGCTATTTTACATTTGTAACTGAGCTACTAATTATTTCAAGTATTCACTTACGTAGATCGAAATTAAAAAGTGAATAATTCCCAATGAGCAGAAGCAGGCGTGGACAAATATTTTAAGCATCATAATCAATATCCCAAGCGAATCATTGATTACGTTTGATATTAACAATTGCTGTTGTTGATCCCTCTGATTCATAAATCATTCATACGATAGAATGTAAGCAAATTATTCCTGTTCATAGAAAAATCAAACCAGATCAATTTTCAAGCCTTTCATAAAACTGCACGCTATACAAAAGTAACTCAGGATTATAAAAAGGTTTCACAAAAAGAAAACAAGCTAAAGCGGAATTCTACCCAGCCTTCCAAAATTAATGCAAAATGTAATGCTTTTTCATATACAGTGTATTTGGTAATAAAAAGGCATACGAGTGCATTTCATTCTTGTCCAAGTAACAATTTAATTCCATTCTTGTCCATTTAGACCATGTGTTTGGGTTACATGTAACCACATTAATGTGATTTTTACGTGATCAATTAAGAATGCTATTGAAAGACCTCAGAACGGAATGGAGTGGCTTCTCATGATCAATATTTTTACAATATCATGATACTAAAATATCAATAGGCCTATTGTTTTCAATTTGAAGTTTGCCTATTGATTGGTGAAATCAAAAATGCATTTCCTGTATGAAGGATCTTTCGAAACTAAATGATGATCATGGTAATTCATAAGAAAAAAATCAGTCATCTGCTATTGAAAGAGATTCTACATATTTCATGCGACCAAATCACTTTCCATCACAATCGAATTGTCTTGCATCTCTTTTCTACACAATATTTTTCAACATCAGCTTTGAAATAGTGATTGTTACAAATGCATTAGGGCTCTTCTACGGTTTATTGCGAATGATATCTCACCATTAGAATGATTGAAATTACTAAAAGTAATTGATTGCTACAGAAAACGGTAAGATAAATCGATCCTGAGCATTTCGCACAAACTTTACTATTCAAAAGTACCATGTCGATTGATAGAGCATATCTAGTCCAACAAAACTCGAGCTTCGAAAGTCATATTTGGCTGTATTGCAGTATATCAAAGTTTCATGTATACTATCCATCAAAGGGAATAATTTCTTACCGCACACCAACTCAACGTTTTCAAGTGCTATTGTACTATAAATGCTACTTCTTGATACTACTCATACAATATTGACATCATATATTCAAAAAATATACAAACTCATATCTGGCCAATTTCTATCGGTTACCTGATCAAATTTCGTCTACAAGTAATTGAGCATGTTTCTGAGTTTCAGTATCAATTTGGAGTCAAAAACGGCATACAGAAAAAGCTAGCGCAGCTTGAAAACAGCCATTTTTGGCATTTTTTGAAAAAACACGAATTTTGAACGCCTGGTGTAGCTCTCAGTATTCTGGTTACCGCTTAAGATCACAAATGTGAACCACACTGACATGCAGCAACACAAATGTCATGGTTCTTACGGGCAACAAGAATACAGAAAGTTGTGAGATTAGTTAAAAAATTTTGAGTTTTTTCGCGGACCCTATTTTTGCTATCTTTGAAGCCATGTAACTCCGTTCTGCATGCCAATTACCCGTTGAAATTCATACATGGATTCCTTTACACCAAACTAACGCTGCGTGCAAAGGTAGGTTGAGCAACGAGCATGCAGAAAAAAGTTACAGCGGCGAAAAATTCAAATTTTGAGAATTTCAAAAATTTGTGAAAAAAATTAAATTTCTAAAAATGGCTCGAGATCCCACTATATTCAAAATTGGAAGCTAATAATTCGTATTTGGTGTTTTCTATGGCATAGTAAACATATATCCAAAAATCAGCAAAATCTGATACTTAGTTCCACATGCCACTGGTTGAATCGTCGTGGAATGACCCATATACATGATATTTTAATAGATTTTGGTCAGTTCGACTTTACAAATACGAATCTGAAGTTAGTTTTTTGATTCTACCGTTTTCTCTGTAATAACTGGATGTCCAAAAACT
Source organism: Prostheceraeus crozeri (assembly GCA_907163375.1). NCBI lineage: Eukaryota > Metazoa > Platyhelminthes > Polycladida > Euryleptidae > Prostheceraeus > Prostheceraeus crozeri. The sequence continues at coordinate 159,443 of CAJQUW010012612.1, read as the reverse complement.
TTTATGTTTGTCGTAGGCCTCATCAAAATGAAACGGACAGTTACTTGTGTGTTTGTTACACATGAACACTCATATGAATATTGATTCTGGTGAATTCAACCCTGGAAAACTCGAATCTGAAGTTAGTTCTTTAAAGCATTCAAGAGATGAGAGTAAGATCCGACCTAAACCATTACGGGAACTAGACGTTTCTGGTTTACTTGCCGTCATCAGTGCAGTATACCCTATTGTAAGGAATCAGTAAATATGATGCTGATGATAATCAACATCCGACCTCCAGATATCTACAATTAATGAAATGACCATTGCTATCTGCATCTAATGTACTGATTCTTTACAATGTTGCATACAGCGCTGATGACAGCAAATAAGTCAGAAACGTTTGTAGTTCCTGCAATGGTTTAATTCAGATCTTAATCTGATCGCTTGATTATTTTCCTTTCGGGTTCTCGGTATCTAAAGTTTGTTCTATAAATTTCAGTCATTTTTGACTAATTACAGGGTGCGTAGAAGGTTTCAATTGTCCTTTTTTACATCGTAAAGATAACACACAAACTTGGATGTATTTGATGAACTTATTTAAAAATTGATGATGGTCAATTCGACTCTGAAAAGCACGAATTTGATGTCAATTCCTTGTTGGCTTAGTACAATGTGTTTGAAAATTTTCAATTTTATCAATCGTAATTGTGTTTAAGACTAAATTAGGCACTTTATCTATCGATAAATGTAAATATATAAATATAAATACATGATTAATTAGATGAGTCAAAAATAGACAAAAATGAAGCATAGACGTGATCGCTGCTATATCGCTGCTAAACTCACATCAAAGTTGAAATGAGTAAATTGTTTCAATTTGAAATCACTTTCGTCATCGCTGTTTCCCTATGACCATTGTATCACTGCTCCCTCTGTTTTATATCTTGATAAAAGCTCCATCATTCGATCAAAAGTTCAAATCAGCGTGAAGGCAATGCGATTTGATTGACACATCATATTCCAACTGCTCCCGAAACATCACAATAAGTTCTCATAGCGGTCGTTTTTAAGATTTTCAAGAAACCTTGAATTAAAATAATTGAAATGAATTCCATTCGGTTCTTTCACTTGTTATCATTGAACTTTCCAGTTCTGTTGACAATGCAACAACAGACAAGCTAGGAAACATGCGACAAATCAAGTCAGAGTGTTTGTATTCAATGATTTGATGAACTGCTTTGCAAGCCCGTTTCATCGATATGTGAAGGTCGAAAATTCACTGTAGAAGTTGGGTTGATGAATAAGTTATTTCCCACATTATGTTCTCCAGGAGCAAAATTACTGTACTGAAATCATTGTTTCGCTTTCAATGATCGCCTCTCTTGCCACTGTCTCACAGACAAAAGATGCAAGGATATTTGGCAAATCCTTTTTTAGACCCATCATAATCGTCAGCATTTTAAAGTCATTCACATTCCGCTGATGCTCATTGCATGTGGCGATGGTCTAGATTGTCAGGAGTCGATGGTTGGACACCTTTTTATCAGTATAAGTCATTGGATTATACGTACATGAAGTCCTAGTATCACATTCGTAGCAGATCGACTGTCTGTATTGTGCAATAATGTCTACAAGATGTCAATAACAAATGCCGATGCAAATACTGATTCTGCAGTTTTGAGTTTTGTTTGAAGCTTCTCTGATTTACTAACATAAACATTGCCTTGTCACTTGTACATGGCACGCGTGTGTGCACATCTTCGCCCAAGTTCATAGTATTTGTGTAATTTAGGTAAATAATGTGACCGTCGAAATTAAACAGCAGGGGTACCCGAAAATTACCAGACGTAAAAATAAAAACTTTCCGTTTTGCAAGCATGTAGGCTACTCGTAATTCATATAGTGTACAGCTTGCGTCATGTGAGAATGAATTCATTGAGTCTCACTTTTCCTTTGCAGATAATTTTTCCTATGATTTGGATTTTTGCGGCTGTAAGTTGTTTTAGGCAACTTACAAAAGTTTCAATAGCAAAATATGTAAAATTCCGAATATATCAAGCTATGTGAAAGAATAAAAGTCCGAGCTCACATTAGAAGCTACAACATTACAAACTGCTTCTCTTCTACATGGATCTGACATGCTTCACTGATGCGCATGAATAGAAACTTCATCATTATTGTTAGCTGTTTGTGAATGTGTAGGCTTGTGATTACTCCTCAAATCCTCAAAAATTCCTCAAATATAGCTTAACTAAGAGAAATTCCTCAAATGTGACACATTTCAGAATAACTGTAGGATAATGTTTTTTGGCGAATGGCGATGATATGTAAACTTCCAATCAAGAAGCTGAGATAGAATCCTGTAGCATGTACCCTACATCCTGACTGCTGAGCATGAACAATTATGATTTATAACGTGATCTTATTTCACGTCGTTTTCACTTCTGGAAGCTACAGGGATGCAGATGTTTGGGTTCGTCCGCACCTATTTTGCTATGCAGAGAAGTTAGAAGTTGTTGTCTGTCGAACTCCTTAGTGCAACACTTTCACGTATTTGATGAGTGAAACACTGCGATCAACCTACAGAAATTGTATAGGCTATCTGAACACTGCAATCAATTTCTACTTCAAACATCATAATGTTCCCTAGAATTCCAACAATAAAATGCTTAATTATCTTGACCTTTTTCACAGCCTTCATTATCTTTCTGCGACTATATGGTTGCCAAATGCATGCCTGTGCTTCTTAAAGAAATTTAGGATATCGATCTTTTATATCCATTATATGATAAAGCAGTACCCCAGCCCACTTGGATTTCAGTGCTCTTATCAACTGAAGCTTTTGCTTTACTCATTCTCTTCCATTATATTTCCGCTGAATATGAACACATCCGACGGGGTAAAGCAAATAGTCCCTAAATTTAATGTCTATTTGCCTCCTGGTCACTAGCGTGTGAGGGTTGGAAGCTTATGAAGCTCTGCTATCCATGAGTCTGCAGCTACATTTTCCATGGTCTGCCGACCGACATCTGAACACAGATTGGTGTGAAAGTAGCGCACGAATCGTTTATCGTTGCATGCGAACTTAGATTAATTAAGACATTCAAGCCACATATTACCGGGTTGGTAGATTTTCAACCTGGTCTACTGCAAGATGTGGATGTCAATATCTCAGCGGAACTTCATGGGAATAGAGGTGATGATCTTTCACCCTTTGCCTAGATGAGACCAACAACTTAACTGGCAAGCCTGTTCCCGACACTTGTTTTGTGTTGTATGAGAGAATTCGTGTTCATTTGAATGTAGATCGGAGCGATATGATCAAAGCGCTAACAGGTTAACAAGAACCATCAAAACTTATTCAGTAAAAAAAAGTAATTTTAATGTGTGTAATGTGGCGCATCCTTCGTAATACTGATTTTTTTAGCCACAAGCAATGCATTCCGTCAACAATTTTAATCTTTTTATACTTATGGGTTACTCTCCTCCCAAATTTGTCTCCGTAAAAATTGATCGTCACAAAGCCTCACATGCATGTATTTGAAGATATTTCTTAAATTCAAAAAATTACAGTATACAAATCTGACAAGCATCATGGAATTGGAGACGATAGCGTGAATCACAGCGATATCAGCAGCTTGATCTGACATCCTCTGTTCGACACATTCTAAGCATATAGTACTTGAGGTCAACAAATTAAATTTGTAACAACGTGGGAAGTGATTATTAGCAGGCCAATATCCCTTTGTAACATGCACAACTTCTAAAGGTGTGGTGTGGTCAACCCTGTGGTTACCTGCTTAGTTGTGACTTTCATGACATGAAGTTTGGCCCAAAATCCAAGCTAAAGTTTAGAGTTTTTTGCAATTACCACATTAGGCTCCGTTTCCATTCCTCAAATTTTTCAAGGAAAATCCTCAATTTTTCTCATAGGCTAATCACAGGCCTGGAATGTGTTTAAAGTTTAGAAATTGAAACTCGCACTTGAATTTTGATTTTTCTCTGTTGAGGAACTCGTAGTTCAGAAAATTACTCAGCCAAAATCAGATAATAAAATATCGATGAATATAAGTAGTATAAAGAAAGTAGGTATTTGGGATTTCCGAGGATTTCGAAGCCAAGCGTTTTACTCCCTGTTGGTTGCAGCTACGCAAAATCATTCCTATTCTTCAGATTGAAATCAACATCATTTCAATGCTTGATATTCATCCCAGTGCTGTTGTGATAGAGATTTTACTTGCATTTCCTCTAGTTGCAATGCTGTTGATGTAAAATTACCTACAACTGATGAGGCCCAACGACTGTATAGCTTTTTCTGTAGTACATTGTATATGATATCTACTACCACTAGGAATTATTTTCTATTGAATGTCAGCCACGCTTCAAGGAATTCTCTTTCAACAGGTTCGTCATTACCGATGAATTCGTCAGGAGAACAGCGATCGGTTAACGGACCGTCCGTGCGTCTTTCTTCGTCATATAACGGTAAATTCTCATGGCCTAATGAAGACGTCTAGATGACGATTTTGTTGAGATTGATTTTGCTTCAAGTTCTCGCTTTTCTGCTGCTATCTCTAGAATTTCACTTCCGCACGTGATTTTGTTGTTCCTGTCGCTATTCATCCTCTGACAACATCTGTGGGCAGGCGCCCCACAAACGCATCTTAACCTCCTTGAACGGGTTGAGAAACGTGTCAAGAATCTCATGGGTGAAAAACTTGCTAACAAGTTGCAGCCGCTCTCCGTCAGACGGGATGTTGCTTCACTCAGTCTCTTCTACAGGTACTATTTCGGTAGAAGCAGCTCTGCAGTAAATGAGTGCGTACCCAAACCTAAGATCTTCTCCAGAAGCACACGCAGAGATGATGCGCGCACATGCTATGATGTCAGCTTAGAACGCGCACGTCAACGTTTATAAATATTTCATTAAAGGTAAAGCGAGTCAATATTTCGCTACCTTTTCAGGGCAGACGATGCGATCTGTAAGGTCGCGAAATATTGGCTCGCTTTGCATTTAATAAAAATATTTATGAACATCGAAGAACATTTTCATTTCTATTTATCATCCCACGTAATTCGATGTTCACAATAGAATGCGCACGTACTGTGAGTCGCTGGAAAAGCTTTTTTGTTCGCACGGCACAGCTTTGGAATCAGTTTCCCCAGGACAATTTCCCTGACCAATACATTCTTGATACTTTCAAGAGGCGTGTGAATAGGTTTCTGATGAGGACTGCTTCATCAGATTAGAAGATCTGTTTTTTTTTTATCTTATTTATTTAAAATAATACAATTTGTTACTTTTTCATTGAGTAGCCCCTAACTTCGTTCATGGCTCATAGCTGTGCTAGGGGGGAAAATTCTGTAAAAAAAAGATAGAGAAAATGCAACAAGTGTTGACTTACAATTTTAATTCAATAAGTCCAGAAATAGTGTTCTAAAGTAAAGTCAATCTCATTTAATCGTGACAACCTACGTTTTGCAAACGTATTTATATCATATACACACACTTCTTTATCGCATATAGGGACAGTTGACATACCTAGAAGCTGTGGGCAAACATGTTAATTATATGGATTACCTATGAGTTTAGTCACTAAAATGTTCAACTTGATCGTAACGATGTTTCGATTTGTGGGCACCCGCTAAGTTGGGGGGAAATACTTCAACATCCATGCCCCAATTAAACGGGATTGACTGCAGGGAAGTATTGAAGAGGTGGTCAGGTCATGTATTCGAGGCAGGCCTATTCAAGTGTTGTCGGCAATAGAGGAGAATTTTATTGGCTTTGTTGCATTTGCCACTATTATAACTGCTTTGTTATGATTCGGAGTGACTGCCAAAAGAGATCGATCGCAGCTTAGCAAGCGACAATCAATCAAATGTAGCAGCAAAGTAAATCAGATAAATGAATTGATTTTGAGGTATTAGCTGTTTGCCAGGACCAGATTTTTACCGGATTTTATCATTATTTCTCCTTTGGAAGTCGTGGCAAAATAAGAATAATCTGTAGGGCCAATGATTTTTTATTTGATTGATATTTAAATACACGAATTCATGTATAGATTGAATACAAAATTTAAGTCATGCTGAAATCAAGTATTTCCCAATTGTATCTTGACTTAACTTGGCAATAAGATAAATGTATAAAATATTTCGATAGTGACAAATTTTTTGTAGTCACGCGGATGATTTTGTGTCAAACTTTTATCTTAAATTATTCAGAGAATGATATCGGAAGCTATTTGTTGAATTCTCATGCGATGATGAAGATCATCCCAGCAGCAATTTAGAATAGAACATAATGCTTGCTAATTTAAATTATTAATTGAAGTAGTCCTAATGAGGACTGATGGCGTTCTCCAATCCGCAAGTGTACAAATGCAATGCTACTGTAACCATTGGATTAATCAGTTCTTAAAAGAACTCAATGGAATAGTATATTTTTGATATGCAATGACTGCTGTGATTTGATAAATTCATTATGTCATTCCTTTTGCATAAGTATTGCAACTGGTCATTCTTGGCATGATTCCTGATATATGTCTTCTCTCTTTCAGGCAAACAATGAAGGTGCATAGAATTAGTGATGTTTCCTAAGGAACTCCCGATGAAGACATGCTTGTGTAAATATTGTCATTGTAAATATAATTGTAATTCAATAATGAAGTTTTTATTTCCTGCTATCTCTGCGACTTTTGTGTTCTGGATGAAGTTTTTATTTCCTCTGCAATCAGGAAATCTCCGTCCTAAACCGCTGGATTTTCTGCAGCATCGCTGAATGCAGCAGAATGTACAGCAGGAGTTCTGATAGGAACCGGACAAAACTCGACAGACGCGCAGATTCGTGGTAGCTGGAAGTTAACGAAAATGACGTCACATTCTCACAACTTAACAATGTTTTCAAAAAAGTGTCCTAATGCTGAAACGCTTGAATAGCAGTCATTCTCATGGGAAGGCATTTTCTTAACCGGTTGAGCACGACTCCGACACTTGAGAGTCATCGAAAGTGCTGATCTGTCCTCAAGGTGAAATCGTTTTAGAGTTCTTCATCGAAGTTTGAACCTTAATCTACAGGCGTACGGTTAATGTGGAGTTCAGCGATGTGCTGCTATCATAAGAGAAAGTGATGATTCGGTTCAGCATACTGATGCTCATTGGTGAAAAGTTGTAAGCTAAGACGGCACCGAGCTTCCGATTTCAAATATTATTGTCCTTGACGTCCACGCTTGACAATTTTCTGCGCTGCGATGTTGCGTAATTAATTTATTCGGCATCATGACGAGCGTTACAACATGAGCCTCCCTGACACACATGCTCCTTGAGTGTGAATAATCTTATGTAAACCTATTTGATGATAATATTCTTAGTGATTAAATGCAAAGAGGCATGGGAAAATACAGGCCATTGAAGCGGCGGATGTTTGTCAAATATTCTAGCTCTTATTTTAGAATTGGTTTATAAACTAACTACTAATAATTTGCATCAACAGTAGTATCTTACACAGTATTATGTACTTTGAGACTAGAGATTCCTATTACAAATGGAGGAAGATCAGGGGAAGAGGAGAATTCTTATTATTGGTTATTGAAGCTTGAATGCTTATTCAGAAATCCATGAAGACCTTTAAAAACATTAATTATACCTAAAAAATTGTTTTAAACAGTCGTGGGGATGAGACTTAAACTCCTGAATATTCTCAAGTGTCACGCAAACCAGACTTGGAATAGCTCAGTAATGTCAAATACTTTCGGTACTTCTATTCTTCCCCCCCCCCACATTTCTGTTGTTGGCACCCGGAAGTGTTGCATCGTCCACGATCTTCTCTTGCTCCTTCTTGTTCTCACTTAACGTCGCATAGCGTTGAGTGTGTGAAACTCCTCTTATCTGACTTGTAGAACATTTACAGCCTCAGAATTAGACAACTGCTCGTCATTTGACTGTAGACAACAATCACACGAAGTTCATGATCACAGCTGTACCTTTTATTCTAACTGAGTATCCAAGGGACCAATCCTTCATCCCAGGGTTGAAGTAGGAATTCCCAGTCGAGTTGTAGTGTCACTGAGTGACAGATCAAGTCTATTCTAAACCCATTGTGACTAACTTTGGTGAAATTTGATGATTTTGGAAAACTTGAAAATGTGGGGGGAAAGAATAGCAGTACCATACTTTCTTCCTGTGATGGCCCCATACAAATGCAAATCGCTTTACAAATTCCTTTTCCATTCTATTATTTGATTCTTTGCACTGTTAATGTTGAATTTTTTGTCCATATTTTCGCCTGATCAGGCCGCTCATGGGGAAAAGTGATATAGGCTCTGGGAAGTCTTCAAAATCTGTAAAGTTGGGTCTGTCTGTTATTGATATTTCTGTTTAATTGCAAAGTAGGCTTCAATGAAGTAGCAGGAGACTGAAGGAGAACGAAGACGACTGGCGGTGACATCTGGGTGACCGACCTGCCTGCATAAATGATATGAAGTTGTAGACGAATTCATCATTCTCATACGATGATGAAAGTCATCCCAGTAGCCATTTATAATAGAATATAATGCTTACTAATTCACTACCAATCATACAATATTTGGGTGCATAATTGTACTTCTGCAGTGCCTATGTCGTCATAGGGAGTATAAAAATTCACTACGAGATTCTGACATCTCAAGGTCGCGGGCATTGAGATTTTGTGGCCTGAAGTGATTTATCACAAACTGCATTATCAAATTTTCGTCACCAAAGAATTCAATCCACAATGTCACTTTTTCTCCACATTTACATTGGTCATTTACGATTCAATCGTGATTTTCATGAAATTTCGTTTTCATTTTATAACAATCAAATAACGGAATTAGCAAGCAGGCCACCGAATCGAAAAAATGTTCTTAAATTGCTGCATGCTCAAATTAGATTTATTTCTATTTATTCTGACGAACATATAAGATATAGAATGAGCCAATTGTCATTTAGACAATACAGCAGAACATCAAATTGGTCGAAATTCACATTTTTGTTTCACCAGCACGATCGCCATTGTGCACCGTACACAGTCCTAAAAATAACAGCATCAGCATAGAATAAGTCGTAGAGAGTGTTGACTCAAAGAAATTTCAACCTACAGTGAACATTTTTATATAAAGGGTTTCAGTTTTTTTTTGCGAAAATTCATGCGGTCTAAAAAATATTTGATCAGTTTTTTAAGGAGCTATTTTTTGCAAATGGTTCCTGAATGTATTTATATACTAGCGATTTGGAACCTCTAGTGCCAGTATGAAAGTTACTAGATATCAAAGGAAAGAACATTTACTAGCAGGTAAATAGCGGAAATGTGATTGTCAAGGAAATATTATGAACACATTACAATGCAAGTCTTCATGGAAAAGTTGAAATCTTACTGTACTTCTTAGCCAAAATTTCAAGTATTTATTTCAATTTCAATCGACATGATTTTATGATTCATTAAATTCATGTTTCATTTCTTGAATCTGAAAAGTATTGTGCACTGTAAACTCCAGGGCACGAAATTTCGCTTGAATTAGGCACGAAAATTTAGGCATCAATTCTAACCAACACAAGGCACGAGTAGGCACGAAGCTCATAGTGCCGAGTTCGTGCCCGCTGATTTTTCCTTCGATTTCATTGGATAAACAAATATTTGGTTTGGTGCCTATTAGTGCCTAGTGGCGCCTACTTGTACCTCGAAGCACTAGAAAGGCACTAATTAGGCGCTAACTGTTACAGTCAATTAGTGCCCTACAGTTTACAGTGTGGACCCATTTACATCTTTTAAGGGTGATCATGATCATTGTCTTTGATTATGACATTTTTGCTTTTTCAATGGCGTAAATGTGATAATCACGCTTAAGAAAATGCTCTTATGAATAAAACTGACCATTGAAATAATTGACCAATTGAATTGCTAATTTAGAGAACATTACCTCTCCAAGGTTGTCATGACACGGCGGATTTCCATCTGTATTGCTATCATGATCCGCCAATTCCCGGTCAATTTCTCCAAAATGGTAAAAATGTGCATCTCGCATTTGTTAGGCCTACTGGATCTCAAATCGAGCTCATTCAATAAAATCGAAAGTACATGCACATTGGGGTTAATTAATAGAGTTTCTATTCTATAGGCCTACCAATTATGAACACGAGCAAGCGGGCAGGGGTTCCCTTGTGACCTGCTGGACCCACAGAATTAAATATTCTGTTTATCTGCTTCGGTTTGCTAGAAGTGATTAATACGAAATCAACCGCACAACGAGGAACCTATTAAGTGGGCAAAAAGGAATTCCTAATATCTTGCAGAGATAGGAATAATACAACAAAGTGTTTCGATTGCCACAATTCCTTCAGATTCGAAGAATTCAGATCATTGCGCACAAGTTTTCTCCATAATGTTGGCCCTTCCGATCATTATTAAAGAAAGTAGCAGGCGTACGAGCATTAGTTCACTTGATGTGTGTTTTGGTGTGTGCGAAGTGATATCACCACAGAATTACATGTAGATTCTATAACCTCATCACTTTGCTAGATCGCCACAATTCCTTCAGATTCGAAGAATTCAGATCATTCCACAAAAGTTTTCTCCATAATGTTGGGTCATCCGATCATTATTTAAAAAGTTAGCAGGCGCACGAAAAAACTTTTACAAACTGCTCTGTAGAACTTGACATCGTCTGTGTCTCTTTGCTGTGTGATCCGGTTGATAACAGTCACTGAAACTTCGCACAATTTGGCGTGTTTAATGTTGAACTGGCTGCTCAATGTTCGATTTCTATGGTATTATATCAACAGATTGTGCCATTTCATTAACGTTACATGTTCCAATGTTTCCTTTCTACTCAAACAGAAGAAGAGGCGACCTGTCTAGTTCTGTGGATAGCACAGCAAGCACGCATCTCTCACTGGCTCTGGTGTCCTCTGCTGACAGCTTATTGCTTGCCATTTCCAATAGATACACGAATTATCCATTCGAGAAGGGGCAAGTTGTCTAATTCTGTGATGTGCCATTTCGATATTAAGGTCGCATATAACCCTCCCTTTCAGGAAACCGAAGACGCGCAGATGAATCTAATTCTGTTGCTGGAACATGACTGATGTTGTTGAGCAGAGAAAGCTTCTCATTCACGCCGCTTTCCGTTTACATATGCAATATTCACATTTTCATTAAAAGTCTGTGATGATGTAAGTCATCTCCAAACAAATTATGTGAAAGATAATGACCTAATGCAAACTTGTTGATTTCATTTACAGAAATAGAAATTCACTAAACGTTGAGTGCAAAGGAAATGATCCCAGAAGAACCTTATGCGCCTACACGATATATTGGCGTTGATATTGGATTCGCAGACTTTTCAATAATCAGTCAACTAGAAGACACAGAAATTTCATCACCTCCGCATCCCGAGGTGCACATTTCAAATGCTTTGACCCTCTTTTCTCCAATTTTCATAATATCTTCATTACTAAACTCAGTTTGCTGTTGTTCGCACAGGAAGACAAATTTCAATAATAGCGCGGGCAGCATTGGCGTCATATCCTCTCACAATTCGATGACAATGGCCGGTTCTTCTCATTGTGTGATGGGACGGATATTAAAGCCCCAATAACGCCTCCTGCTTCCTCTCTCCTCTCATGGAGCATCTTTCCGCCTCCGCTAGTCATCGCTGATCCGGGCAGCGTTGCTTCTGAGCAGTGCCGCATTTGCAATTCCTCACTGCGACGTGATCGTGCAAACGACCTCGTGATTTTGTGCGGCACTGCGAGAGCGTCGAGGGTGTCATTCACCCGGTGTCAGGAGGTGAACACCTCTGACGACTCAACCGAGAGACTTTCTCGTTCTCTGCAGTTTTAACTGCTTATCACGAAATGTGTCTATTGGTGGTTACATAGGCTTAGATTTAATAAAGAGGAATCTGAATGCGTGTAAAATATGCATAAGTAGGCTAACGCCCGTAGACTGATGACTTTTTGAATTCTAAACCGCGACGAAATTCGTGAAATCTGAGTTAAATGGAAAAATAATGTTGCACCTGACAGATGTCATCAAAAAGTGATTGCAGTTACGGATCATCGACCAATTCGTGATTTTCCACGCTAGCGAATTGGCCTACTCAGACCTAAATGCTTTACAAATCGCGTATTAGCTTATTATCAATTTGGATAGACTTGAATATACTCAACATAACATGTAACTACATTCTCTAAATGTATAACAGCATAGATTCTAAATAGGGTGAGTCAATGAAACACCTTCCCCATAAATCAGTCAAATGGTCAATCCATTAATTGCAATCAATCTGTCACACCAATTAATCAATTGCATTTTTTTGATGGTAGCATCAATTAGTTGTGACCAATGTAGGTATTTTTTTATAACCTCCTGACACTTAATATGAGGCAATCCAATTCCTATTCCACCAATCTCCATTGCTCGGCACAGAAACAGGAAAGTCGAGAGCTCATTTCACTGGCATTATCAGCATCAAATCAATTCTATCATACTCAATAGGCTGAATAGCGAAGGGATCATCTGCAAGTCATTCTGCAGCTTTGCAATACATAGCACAAGTTGCGACAACAACGACATGGGCATTCCACAGTTCTCAAAATTCGTTTACATTTTTCATGCTCTCAGAAGTGTTAAATAATATTATCATTTTATTACACCCATAAGTGCACAAAGCACCAAGGCAAAGCAAGTATACAACATGAAGGTGTACAAAGTAAAGTCGACAAGTTCATTGATGATCATATATGCAGGTAGGCCTACTGGGAACTTAACAAAGTTCGCTTTTCAAAATAGCAAATTGTACAAGTTCTTCTTGAAGCTCGGTAGGGATGTAGAGTTCAGAATGTCAGGGGGCAGGTAATTCCAGTCGTCAGTGGCACGTTGGGAAAGGAAATATTCACGGACTTGAATCCTGAAATGGTTTTGAAGATTTTGAAGTCATGGCCACGAGTCCTTGAAGTCACAGGGTTGAATAACATCGCTGGATGACATGCGGTAAGGGAATGAAAAATTCTGAACACGGCTATTAAGTCATAAGCACGGCGGCTAAGTTGGAGCGTTGGAATGCCCAGTATTAGAAGGCGGTCTTCGTAGGGCTGCCCCATAAGTGAAGTCCTAATTTTGCTTGAAGAAATTTTCATGTTAGCTTGCTTATAATCTGCGGATATGTTGGGCCTATATACAGGCTGTATTAGTGATTGCACACTTCCAATATGCCTGCATGCAGGATTTCGTTTCATGCATAAAGCATGAGAAATTTCATCAGCACTCGTACGAATGTAGCCAAATGTCACCTCACATCAAGTAACTTTTACACCGCATTTTAAAACAGCAAGGACGCAAAATTTGCGACAATTGGATGCGAAGCATGATATATCTATTTCCAAAAATTATTTGCCTCAGGCAGTGTTTGAGAGTCCTATCCATGGGCTTAGGAACGCGTAAAGCGCCTCATCTTAGGATGCAGCAATAAACTGCTGCAGAATGCAATCTACCCTGAATGTGCCCGCGATTTTGCAAAAACAATACAGTCAAAGCCTTAAAACTCTTTTGCATGTATAGCTTTTGAGAACAATAAACTGTCCTCAATGAAGACATCGGACGATTTCTGTAAATTTATGTTCGACGATTGAAGTTGTCATAGTCATTTTTGTACTGATCTTTGATAATTTAATAGTTTCCAAATTTTGCAAAAGCTTGCAAACTCTCTTTATGCCTTAGTCTATTCAAATCTGATTCATTGGCGAACCGTCATTGTGATGAACTCCCCCTCCAATCTAAATTGTTGATCAGAGACAGTAAATCATTGAAGCGTGTTACTTAATTCCCCATCGGAAAGAGAAAGACATGCAAATATAGAATGCTTATGTTGACCGACGGTCGTTGAAGGCACTTGCACGAACAATTCGTTTTCATCTTATTTATGTCTTGTCCCAAATACTATTTCTTATTTTGATACACGAAAATCACCATAATTCTTTACTGCATTTACGGTAGATATCAGTAAAGATTATATATTGAAGACGGCGAAGTTACAGTGTAGCAAGGCAAACCCAAGGATCTTTCCAGGGGTGTCAACAAGGGGAAGGCAAAGGTGCGAAATTGGAACAGTTTTTCCAGACACGCCGCGCGAAGCCTCGCACGGTTCCACAAAAGATGATGACTTTTTGCTCAAAAAGTCAATAACGAAAGAATATTGCCACTTCCATTTCTTCGCAGTAGTGATGCAAATGGAAAATTTTCCATTGGAAAATTTTGAAATTTATTTTTCGGTGATTGACGTTTTTCCTTTGTTTTGGAAACTTGTTATAGTCGCTTGAAAAGACTATGTAATATTCAAAGTCCGAAAACTTCTCTATCATCCCTGTATGTTAACTTTTGGAACCAACTGCACCTTTTCCATGTCTATTTCAGATCTTTCCAAATGAATTTCAGACACTAGATGGATTTCAGATTTCTCTAGCTGAATTTCAAATATCTGTCACAATCTCAACTTTGAAAAGATCTTGAATTCAACTGCAGACCTCCAATTCATCTAGATCATATCTGAAATTCATTTGGGCAGATCTAAAATCGATTTGGAACTATCTGAACCATCTAAACTAGAAATGGAGGATGTGTATCCTCAACGAAGATATCGGAAAATGCGCCAGAAGTTTGAAGCTATCATAGATATTCCTTTACTCATCACAGATATCTTTAGTTTCCAAATATCTCACGAGTTTACAGTCTTTATATCTTCCAATATGGTCGCTCATGAATGCTGCGTGGAGGGTGCTTATTATGCTTCATCACATGTTCATCAACACATGGAGAATTTGGATCACTATGATCAACGCTGCACTTTATAAAGCTTAACTTTGAAGCTACAATTAGCAAACTCCAAAATGAAGAACATTATTTTTGCTCCAGATCTTTCACATTGCATGAAATTATACCCCTATTGTGATACCCCCTCACGCAAGATTCACGTTATCCCAAACGGTGTCTGTGTGATAATTAAAAATGCTTACATATTGGCACAAGCCTTTGGTGGCAAAGGAATGTTCAAAAATCCGCGGACGGAAATCGTATTGCTACGATCGCTTTAATCGAAATAATGATGAAATCAAGACTTTTAGACCCAATTTATTGATAGCCTACGCAGCTGCCTCGGCAGTGGAAGCGCTCAAATTATAGGGCCTATCAAAAAATCAAAACATTCAAAGTTTTCCAAATTTTTCCATAATTTTCCAATTTTTTCTATAATTTTCCACGAAAAATTTTCATCACTACTTCGCAGTAAATCAGAATGTACTTAAGAACGATGATATTATTGAAATATCTCTGAATTTTGATGTGGATAAAATTCATTTCTTCGTAAGAGGAACTGATGACACAAAAAGCCTTGCGATGAGAAATGCTGAGAAATTAAATGATGTCTGACAGCATTTTAGTTCTAATTTCGCGATCTTGAAATGACGGCGAAATATCTTGTGGAATTCTGCTCTTGCATATCAAGAGATTTTCAGATGAAATAACAAGCATGGCAGTGGTGCAGGTGATGTTCTCTGCCCAGAACCGATGGTCTGACCTCAACATGTGCCATGATATTTCATTTTACCAAGACAACCCCTCTATTCACAAAATCCTGGCAATGCCCTGGTTCTTCTCATGATTCTATTATCAAACACAGATATTTGTTTCTTAATTAAAACAAATATTTTTTGAAATTTCCTTCTGTTATAAAGACATAGAAATAGGTAAATGCCGCATAGAATAGGCAGCCACTCTTGCCGGATACTACAGTCTGACATGAGTTGATTTACAACCGAAATTTGTTGCATCTGAAGGAGTTGATTCGGTGCATTTCCTTAAGAAAACATTTCATTGCTGGAATTCAACTTCGTCAGAACAGTATCTGACGTAAGAGAGAATCGCAAGGATATGATATGAAATGATAAAAATATGGAAAGATAATTAACGAATGTTTTGTGCAAGATGCCGGAATAAAATTAGTCACATTAGTGGCCGGGATAAGAGGAGAAGCGGTGCAGAGATTCTGACATGGCTTATTATCATGGCCAACAGCTCTGGGAACGTTCTCTGACAGAATGATAAGCCACCTCGACCAACAGCTCTGCCTCCCGGAGCGTCCAACTTCAGTCCATTTG
Organism: Prostheceraeus crozeri; assembly: GCA_907163375.1. NCBI lineage: Eukaryota > Metazoa > Platyhelminthes > Polycladida > Euryleptidae > Prostheceraeus > Prostheceraeus crozeri. The sequence continues at coordinate 143,294 of CAJQUW010012612.1, read as the reverse complement.
AGTGGCAGCTTGCTGGGCCCTCGCTGCATGTTGGCGAATCTCAGCAGGGCCAGAAGCAGCCCCACGGGATGCAGTGGTACATCGGTGTGGTCATTTCGATAAGACACGGACTGTACGGCTATTTCATCCTATCACGTTCATCGGCAGGACCAAACTGACCGTTGTGTTGTGCTAACCTCCGCACCTGTCCATCAACCTCGTGAAGAGATAAACGGCTGAGAGAGATCTCTTTGTCAAAGACGATGGGAAAATGCGGACAGACTTGATATGCGATAACAAGATGCGGAATTATAAAATGCAATGTCCGTTAATGTTCATCAACAAGTTGATCTCCAACTGAGCTCAATTCCAAAGTTTTAGGACAAAGAAATGTTTATAATTGATGGAAGATGAGCAAAACATCAATATCATCATTTGGTGCTTAATCACTTCAAATTTGGTGATTTTACTTTGAATTAAAGTCGTGGTCCGTCACGTGTATAAGAAAGAATTAAGATCAAGATTGACCACTCTTCCTTAGAATATCATTATAAGAATATCATGTAAACATTGAAGAAGGAAAAATGATGCAAGCTGAACATTTCCATGTCTAACGAATTGATTTAGAGTGTAAGGATGGATATTAAAACACTGAATACTCCTAAAATAATCTACATGTGGATGATTCAATCGACATGATTCTTTAATGCAGGTATAGCTTTCATTATCGATTTGACCTTACTACATTATCAGCATTCCTAATTTATGTCTTACCTTCGACCTTAGAAGTTTCAATACTGTTGGTAATCAGACTTACGCACCGGTAATTTCTTCCATTAATGACATAATTGCCGAACATTGCACCGCCCTCAAGGATTCCTTTGGCATAACGGTTAAAGATAAGTTTATGGTTTTACCTAAACTTTTCTGGATACCTAAATTGCACAAAAATCCGTATAAAAGTAGGTTCATAGCTGGTGCCAGGAACAGCACATCCAAAGATTTGGCCATTCTGGTGAACAAATGTTTGCAATTGGTCCGGGACAAGTTTAGTTATTGCCTTTCCATCAAGCATAATTCAGGTGTGAACGCCTTCTGGAGCATTAACTCTTCTGGGGAATTCCTTGACAGGATGTCGGGTTTGAATTGCCACTCCTTACAAGTATATGATTTCTCCACACTCTATACGAATCTTAATTTAGACCAGGTTATGGAGTCCTTGAAAGACTTATGTGAGTTAATTTTTAGCAGTTCCAAGAGCTTTATTTTCATTGGCTATTATAGAACCTTCTTCTCGAATAAAAAATACAGAGGGTATCACTGCTGGTCCAAAACCCAATTCCTTAATGCAATAAGTTTTATCCTGATTAACACTTTTGTCACTTTAAGGGGACTTGTCTTCAAGCAAATTCGAGGCATACCTATGGGTGGGAATTCCAGCTCGCTCTTAGCTGACCTGTTTTTGGCTTACAGGGAGTTTTATTTTGTGAGGGTACTCCTAGCGAGTAAGAGATTTGGCTTAGCCAAACTTCTCTCTCGTACCACTAGGTATGTCGATGACATTTGTGTGTTTAACTTCAAACATTTTGATAAGATCCTTCCTGAAATCTACCCGGTAGATCTCTTGGCTAGCAGAAGCGGGGACAACAACAAATGTGTTAATTATTTGGATGTAAAAATCAGGATCGAAGATGGTGGCCAATACTTCACAGAGGTTTACCATAAGGTTGATGACTTCAGCTTCCCAGTGGTGCTGTATACTTTCCCCGAGAGTAACATGCCTTTGAACACTGGCTTAAACATCTTTGCTGCCCAACTCATCAGATTCGCCAGGATTTCATCTGATGCTTCCGCCTACATATCAAGAGCTAAGGGCATTTTTGATATCTTTAAAGGACGGGGTTATAAGGCTAATTTGCTGTTTAATTCTTGCATTAAGTCCTTCTCCAAGAATAGGTTCCTCGTTTTTAAGTTTGGTTGTTTTTCGCCCCGCCAGATGCCATCCATCATTGGCATGTTGGGCTAAGATAACCTCTTCTAGTTTTAAGTGCGTCCTTTTGTCCTAACATATTAAAAAAAATTTATTTTTGGTTATGTTCTGCTATGTTTCCTCAGGCTTGGAGAGACCTTCCATATCGTACATTCGATATGGTTGGCCTGGCCCCGCCATGTGGTATAGGTTGGAGGTTAGGGGCCGAAACCTTGCTTCATGCAGCCACATGGTTCCTCCCTGATGACTCCATACATAGCAAACTTAATTTTGGGTTTTTTAGGTTTCTAATTTTCACCTTTTGTTATTTTTAGTTAGCTTCTCGTCAGGTCCATGACGAACTCTTATTACAGTTCTTATTTGATAAAAATAAAATCGTTTATAAGTATAAATTTATTTCCTTTATCGTCTTCAGTTGAGTAGACTTGCCTTTATACGTATTTCAGTACCTGCTCTATACTAGAGTAGGTTACTCTATGTTGTCAGTATTAATTTATATTCATTCGTTCATGACTTTTAATTGCCTAATTATTTACAGGATTCTCCACTAGGGTAATTGTTTAACTTTGACGTCTTCCGTTTCCTGGATCCTTCGAATATTTTTGACCGTGTCGTGTCTTAATTTGACTATACCCATTTAACTTACATTGGCAGAGGAAAGAATACAAATTCATACTGAACTGGAACTCACACAAATGAATTCTGCACATGGGCTCAAAATGATAATTTGCATTGCATTATTAAATTACATATCACATCAACAACCAACCGCAAGACTGTGTCCATTTAATGTTTCCACTTTTTATCACCTGATCTGTGCTAAAGATTGTCCATGTAATAACTTCACACGTATTCGTCACGACCTTTCTTTTAAGCGGCTCTTAAAAATGAAGAATCCGGAAAATCCCCTCAACTGTCATTATATTATACTTTTTTATGCCCTCTCTTTCCTGTCTAGATATCGGTCATTCGAAATAAATACTAATTAATTGCATAACTTTGATCAAACTTGCAGTGTGACATTGAGATTATTTATTATATCTTCATAATATTCATTATATCAGTATATAGCTCATCGGATCATGTGTGGTCGAGGCTGTAATTGTAGTAAATTTACATCGATCGAATCCCGTTTTGAAAAGGCTGCTGTTGACTTTCTGAACAACTGTGGATGTAATAAAGAACATCCTTTGAATCGTTATGTTCCGGAAAGAATGACTTTTACCTCTCACTTCCGTCTTCCAGTCTGCCGCACTGAGAGAAGATTAAAGACATTTTCCCGTATGCCTTTCAATTGATCAACAGTGAAATGTCGTAGCCATGTATTTTCTACATCGGTATGCGTATATTCGTTATGACTTCACTCCATTGATATAATTTGATGTTTCTGTTTTCTTCAATCTTTTATACAGTGCGCGACAGCAAGTTTTAAACTTGGCATAAATCTACGGACACGTATATTTTCCAACACCTAAAAATTGTTTACTATTAGGAAATATCGACAAATTTATAATCATCTGAAAGAGAATGTTTGGATCTATCATTTGAATGTTGTTGAATTAATTGTTTAAAAACCCGAAAGCCCAAATTTTCTTTGACTTGTTTTGACAAGCACATAAATCAATTTGAAACATTCTCTTTGTGATATTCAAAACCGTTACAAGATTGGCTTTCAGAAAATATATAGTTTGACAGTGTTTTCTCGAAGTTTATAGACAATATTTTGAAAGTAGTACAGGTAGAAAATGTGGCGATTTTTTCATTTTCAGAATGTTTCTGCGAAGGGCTTAATTTAAACAAAAGCAGAAAACACTAGTTTTGAGGTAAATGAATGCCACAAGTTAGTTAACAGCGTTATTTCTGTTATTATCGCAACACATTCTGAAAATGAAAAAATCGCCACATTTTCTATCTACACTACTTTCAAAATATTGCCTATAAACTTCGAGAAAACACTGTCAAACTATATATTTTCTGAAAGCCAATCTTGTAACGGTTTTGAATATCACAAGGAGAATGTTTCAAATTGATTTATGTGCTTGTCAAAACAAGTCAAAGAAAATTTGGGCTTTCGGGTTTATGGGCGTCTAGGAACCACCAATTTCAAAAACAATTAATTCAACAACATTCAAATCATAGATCCGAAAATTCTCTTTCAGATGATTGTAGATTTGTCGATATTTCCTAATTGCAAAAAAATTTAGAAGGTGTTGAAAAATGTACGTGTCCGTAGATTTATGCCAAGTTTCCAACTTGCTGTCGCGCACTGTACATGTATCTTCATTTAAATTGTGTATGAAACTGCATTGATTTTCAATCTATCAAATAAACGCATTCTGTTATATTATATGTGATTTTTGTTTGGGAAATTATAGGCACTAGCACACGCAGTTTAAACGCCACTCAAATGTAAATAGAATAATTAAAATTGAATTGCATCTCAGTGGAAAAATGGGAACAGACTTGAATAACTGTCATTTCATCCAATATCAGGAATCATCAGCAGGCTTAGTTCACATCTCTCAACATCGACACAACTCCCTATTTAAAGTTGCATCCATTTCCGGGTAAATTTGAGGGTTGCATTTGCAATCCACATATTAAGTAAGTGAAATGTAGACGGGCATTCACTAAATTCTACTTTTAGCATACTATATTGACATGTCGACTAAGTCAGTGGGTCTACACTGTAAACCGTTGACTGACAATTGACAGACATTTATCCTACAAAATCTATTTTGTCGGTCATTGTTAGTTCTTGTAGGATGATTGCCACTGAACACCTACAATATCTGACAAAAAGCGACAAAATGAATAGCAATGAATTATAGCTTAAATTTTATCAAAAATGTAGGTAACTAATTAAATTATGTCAAAATAAATCATGGTTTTGCCACACAATAATACAGATTGCCCAAAAGTCAAGCAATCACTAATCGAAAAAAATCAATCAATATTCAACAGTTTTTGTTTAATGAATAAAGTAAAAACCACACTAGTAGGGAAGAATGCTGTCTTCCATTCTTCCCTACTAATGTGGTTTTTACTTTATTCATTTAACTACGGGTGATAGTGTCTTAACATTACATCAGTTTTTGTTTAGTTAATTTGCATACAAAGCATCTGTTTCGATGTCGTTGGAGAACTTACAAATTCTTCGGATATCGCAGGATATTGGAGGTGACAATTGTCGGTTGATTTTGTCAGAAATTTTGTAGGATAATTGTCGGTCTACGGCTTGCAGTATAAAGATAATTAGGTAATAAATGATGCTTTTTGAAATCACAAAATAATTAGAAAAATTAAATATTGAGTTGTATCCACAGCAATACTAGCCACTTAATTATAGCTAAGATTTGAGGAATATGATGTTAGGCCTGTTTCAAAATGTCCAGTTATCGAGAATAATCTGTGCAAAATGACATCGCTCTTTTTCAAGGCGGAAACCAAAACATCGTGTTGAGGACAGCCGTCGCAGAAGTATTCTTCATTCTTTATTATCATTGGAATTCCCACTGAATTAAACCGGGTCATGCTTTAATTTTATCTCCTAATTTTATGCTTTAAATTTTATGCAACTTTTGATGGTTAAAATTTGCATAAACCGAAAATCGCTTTCAGTATTAAGCACAGTCCGTATTTGTCGGAAATTTTCGACCAGCTTATGCACAACTTTGATACTTGAGACAGTGATTTTAACGCAGAAAACAATTGTGTGAGATTTTGTTTCTCTGCAATGTTGAACACTGAAATCCCTTTCTTTTTCTAGCAGCCTGTTTCAGCACCTGTGTTAAGATCTACAATTAACACCAAAACTTCTGGGAGTGTCCGCACATCGCGTGATCGCACACTTGATAACGGTTAAAGCTGCAGGCGTGGCCAGCTGAACAGTAGTTTTCCGCCCCTCTTGCAGTTATACAAACATTGATGCTATCAAAACCAGTGAATAAGTAAATGCACAAGACAAGTGTGGAAAAGGGTTCCGTCCGTCACCAGCAATGACAAAACCACTGGTCTAATCAATTTATTCATTTCATCGACTTACTGTTGCGAGTTTGAAATGTTTGCTGTTTAATTCATGATACAGGTTGGTATGCTCAACGTTCAATTCTCCCCGGCGATTTCAGGCTTGTCTACAACATGTAAGAGTTGATCAATGGCCGCAAAACTGCAATCACCAACAGCGATTTTCTAAATACGGTCCAAATTTCATACAGATTGGATACTGAGTTTTAGAATTAGAGACGTTTGACTGAAGTGTTATTAATGAATCAGACAATCTACTTTCTTCAATGTGATGTACGCGACGATTTGCTAAATGACAATGAACTAGTCAACAATTGTGCTCTAAGTGATGGAAAAGATAAATAAAGTCCTAAGAAGTCATGAGATCATCGTAAATAGTGTAATCCGCGAAATCTTCGCGGCAGCTTTTATTTCGTAAATTTCGAGAATTTTATTGTCCTCGAAAATTTTCCGTTTTGTTTTATTCAACCGCTTTGTAAGGACCAAGATTTGCATTCATCGATATGTTACTAAAGATTAGATTTTAATCAAGATTATAACTAGAAATACAAATTCCGTGTTCTATTCTCGTAAAGCTCCTGCATAAAATTAGTTTGGTTGATCAGATCACAGGATCTGCTTACAATATGACCTAGCTTATTATCTTTTATATAATCAATCACAGACTCTCATTAAAACTGATGCATAAACATATTTAGCTACAAGCTTTAAAATGAGATTTAGCAGTTATGATCACAGCTATGCAGTCCATAATGCTATTGTTATAAGACCTGAATCTGTCAAAATGTATTAGTATTTTAATAAATGCCATTTTTTATGAAACTTTCTGTTTCTCAAAACATTTAATAAAATGATTGGACGTCATACATTGATAAAAGTGATCTCGTCAAACACCGAAATGCCCTCCCCCAAAGTTCAAACTAAATCTCCGCTCATGATTGAGGTTTTGACTTTTATATCAGGAATGATGGTTCTGAAAATCAAATACATAATATTGAATCCCATAATACCAAGGGAATACTCAATCACTGTAGTGATTCACGAATTGAATAATCAATTTTTACCTTATCATTCAATGAAACTGAAGCACTTTATTTGCATTTCATGTCACGAAATGCAGGCTTTCATAGAAAACCAAAAATCGCAATCTTCCCTATTTCACTCAGGCCGATATGACAAAGCAAAAAGTAAAACTTATGAAAAATACAAGCCTTCAGCGTCCAGCGCCTTCAACGATCGATGTTCGGATATGCCAATAAAGGCAAGATATGCTTGTCAGATTTCAGTATTATTGATGATGGAAATGAGCGTGAATAAGTTTAATCTTTGAAAAAATGTCTGTGGGTTTGGCAGTAACAACGGCTTCAAACCTTGATTTCAATGCTCCGTAAGGCAGCTAGTAACACCGTAGAATATGGGTAAAGCTGTCTAAGCCTGCTGGTTCCATTTTTTAAGGGAAGCTCATTCCAAAACATTTGTGCGGGAAAATGTTGTAAAATGTAAAGGCCCTTTGTATCAATTTCTAACCAATTTAATCTACAGCACAATATAGTATTCACTCAATTTGCATTATCACTGGACTCAAGATGAACACCGATAATGAGCACCATCATCCTTTATAAATGTTCAACAACAAAGTTTGGATGAATTTTGAGAAATTGCAAATATCAAATGGAAATTTGTTAGCTGCATGAAGAATGAAATTATCCTTGAAGAAGTTTGATCCAGTGGCGAGTGCGATTCCGAATCGTGCGACTTAGCGAAGGATAATTCGAAGATCGCGTGATTCCGAATATTTTGAGATTCAGTGATTAAAAGTTTACAGTTAATCTAGCTTGCAATATTTTTTCATTTTTAGACCATTTTCATTAGAAGTTAGATAGCTTCTATTAAAATAGAGGGCATGAGACACTTATGGTCAATTTAGACTGACATTGTAACTATACCCTATGAATTAATGCGATAATCAATTCAGAACTCGGAACTCTATTTTTAAATGTTCCTACACACGCAAAAAGTCGTAAACAAGATATGAGAAGTTTTGATATTTTATTTTGAAGATTCGACTGCAAATCTGCTATCATAGAAGCGCTGCAAGTGCGCATTATCAATAATGACCTAAGGTAGACCTGCCCGTGCATTTCCGTAGCCGACCCGTACCCATAGAGCCCGTACGCATCATATTCGTGAGAACTCTACCCGCACCCGCACATATACATACATCTATACATGCAAATATAACTCATAATACGATAACTATTTTACTTAAGACAAAATTGATAGAAATAATGACACCCAATGGATGCATCGGAAATCTGAAATGGTCATCATTATATCGTCACTTTCTCATTCACTTTGTTAGCCACCTTCATGCAATTACTGACAATAGGTACTTATTGGTCATTTAGACCTGCTGACCAATGCAGAAAGTGAAAATACAGAGCTAACTGATGAAAGTACTTTACGGCAAGAAATCGCGGTAATAACTTATAGACAATAAAAGTAAAGTCCATGCAACTGAAAAAAGTGGAGCTGCCGGTTTCTCTGCTTGCACCGGTTCTCGGCCGGTGCACCGAAATGCACCAATTTCGATCAAATTGATAGTTTACTGTTGGCTCATTTTTGATTGACAATCACAGCAAACATGAAGGAGAACATATTTTAAGCATAGCAACATAATTGATGCAATGATCCCTTTGCGATTGATTTGCTTCTTGAAATTGAAAAATTCATTCGTTTCTAGAAGTGAGTGCGGTCCTTATTCTCATCCTTAAAATGAGATTATGTGAAATTTAAGAATGCTTGAAACCTTGCCCCTGAAATAACAATATTTGAAAGAGCAGCAAAGGAACTTCATGGGAATACCCATACTCACGGGAAATGATATTATGTGGGAATGCGGCCCTCGATATACCCTTTGTCATACACTGTACATCACTGTCAGCAACCACCCACTCACAGCATCATAATTCGCACAAATGCTGTTCTTTTCTATATACTAATTATTTTTTGCAACTTTTGTTTATAATTGTAATAGATAGTTCATAAATTTAACTCTATTTCAGCATGAATCAATGACTTATGCAGAATGAGTTCCTGAAAATCACAAGAAAAGTCATAAAACTTCGTAAAATTGAGTTTGGGTGATCTTGCTTTAACTTCAATTCAACCTCCGCGTCATTGTCGTATAGCTAGCAGATCAGACGACGCTGTGGAATGCCGCAGGATTGCAGTTGTATGCTGGGTAGAGACCTCTCACTGAGCTGCTGGTGAGCATGCGGAGAACACAGCTGTGAAGCAAGCAGGAAAGCAGACTCCACCCCAATACCTCAACGGGGGCAATGGAAGAAGTCTTGTTAATAACTGCAGAGCATGGTGAGTATTATTGTGTTGCGATGTTGTTGGCGTGTTTTTCAGTTGCAGACACCTCCTAAGTCATTGTATCATCGTAAAACCGCTTCGTTGCTCAAAATGCAATTAGACAGTTTGAAATAGACTTTCATATTCGAAAATGCCATTGTTTAGACGTTAGAAACGACAACTTTCATTCCAATGATATAAATTCATACAACCTTCCTCAAGAAATAGCAAAAGTTATTAACAAGACATTTATTGAGTCAGGTAGAATGCAAAAAAAAGGTTTCAAATCTCATAACCCCGCCCTGTATGATTGTATGACACGCCGTTCATATCAAGAGAGTTAGTGATTTAAAAGAATTTGACGTTTGATTCTCTCTCTCTCTCGCTCTCTCTCAAAATTCAAATTCAAAATTCAAAATGGTTTATTGCCCATCTTGTGGGTCAAACATGGATCAGTTTACATGAGGTAATTATGTACATATTAAGTGGCGTACGGATGAATGAAAAGATGACAAGGGATGAGAATGAAATGACAGATAAAATCACACTGCACCATGATGACTGTCTTCGATAAGATCGATGAGATGAATGTCTGAAATAACTGAGCACAATGTTATAGAGCACATAATGACGAAAAAAACTGTATGGGTGATTGCGGTACGAATGTGGCACATATGAGGAGGAGAGGAGACGAAGCATGCATCATTACATGTTATTATTAATTATGTTCACATGGCATTTTAGCTTTCATTGTATCTAACTTAATGATTTTATTAATGATTTTATTTGCACATCACACTCCGCAGCAGATTAATAATTCCTATCATTTGATCGGAGGAACGGATTAATTACAAATTGACATAATTTGAAACAGTGATTCCAATCAACAATATTTAGTACATATAGTCCGGGAGCTAGCGTGAAGTTGTGCAGGGAACGAGGTAGTACATAAAACTTTCACATAGCATAGTACACCTCTAACCTACTGCAAAACTTCGCGTCTGCCGGATCAGATCATTTGCTTTTAAGAAATAGAGAGGATAACACAATCCTATGTATTTCCAGTGGTAAAATTGTGACATTTAAGGTGTTGACTCCATTTTTTCGAATTTTTGCTCATAAAAGTTACACAAATTGGTATTTTGTTGAACTGGTTATTATAGAAATCATTTACAGATCATGATCTTTCAAATGAGTTATCATTCAGTGACAGAGGATGAAGTAAAGTGTACAAACAGACACTTTTCGTTAAAGCATATCAACAATTTTCCTGAAATTTCTATGTTAAAATTTGCAGTTACACCAACGAAAAGTGTCTGTTTGTACACTTTACTTCATCTTCTGTCACTGAATGATAACTCATTTGAAAGATCATGATCTGTAGATGATTTCTATAATAACCAGTTCAACAAAATACCAATTTGTGTAACTTTCATGAGCAAAAATTCGAAAAAATGGAGTCAACACCTTAAATGTCACAATTTTACCACTGGAAATACATAGGATTGTGTTATCCTCTCTATTTCTGAAAAGCAAATGATCTGATCCGGCAGACGCGAAGTTTTGCAGTAGGTTAGAGGTGTACTATACTATGTGAAAGTTTTATGTACTACCTCGTTCCCTGCACAACTTCACGCTAGCTCCCGGACTAATACCTGAAACGACTTGAAATATGATTCAGCTAAATAATCATTCACTTGTAACGTCCGTCCTCCGATATGAGATTTTAGCGAGTGAAAGGTAATGCATGCCTTCCATTCTTTTGATTGGGTCAGTGAATATTTCTCAACATTTTGTGATAATGCAGCTTTTCAATGCTTTTATCTATATAGCAGAATTTTGTAGATAACTGTTCCTTTTCTGATCACTAAGTTATTGACTTATTTGGTCTACTCTTGGTTTGAATCAGCACAGATATCTATACAATTATATTGCCATCTTTTCATTGCTATTGTTTCAGACATTAACATGATAGTCCATTTGTAGATGTCAATTATTTTACACTCCGCTATAAGTAAGTAAGTAAGTAAGTAAGTAATGTGTTTATTGAAAGAAAAATAGAAATCAAAATATACAAGAGTTTATGACAAGATAGTTGAAATTGCAATTTTACACATGAAACATTCTATTGCTGACCGTGACAGGCTGAAATGTACGTCAGTCTTTAGAAGTATGATATAAATTTCATATTTCTGTGCATATTATTCGATCAATAAAAATAAATAATGAACTATTTCCAAAATGTTTAAACTTCACCATTTACAACCATGCAGTACCACACAAAAAAAGAATTTTGGCGTCTTTGAGTTGAAAATGAAGGCAGGCGAAATCTTCCAGTGCGTAACATAATTGGTGGAACATATTCGTGAAGAGGATGTGCGGGAGATCGGCACTTCGATAGAAAATTACATCCTAAAACGTTTCGCATCTCGTCAAAATCAGGAATGATATTGCATCTACAGTCATAGTCGCATATTACACGATGTGCGCGTTTACGAAAATTTTCAATCTTCTGAGATAATTCAGCCGACAATTTGCAAAATAAGGGAGATGCATATATGAATAACGAAACAATGCAACTCTGAAAAACTTCAATCAATTTTTCTTTCGAAACAAATGGTTTGAGTGTGCGAATAACATACAATCGACGAGTAGCAGACAATAAAATTTTATCAAAATGCTCATTCCATTTGAGATCGTCCGTTACAGTCACACCAAGAATGGTTACCTTTTTAGTTACCTCAATATTGTCATAAATACACGGAATTATGTTACGTTTGCGATGAAAAATCATCTGCTTACACTTTGCGGGATTCAAGAAAAGTTTATTCGTGATTGACCACTCAAGAATCTTAGACAAATGGTCCGGATTGGGATCGTCTATCGTACAGGATTCGATAAGAGTGAGATCATCAGCATACTTTACAAGCTTTCCATTTCGTGAACCTATCAACATTGTGCCTATGAAAACTGAAAAAAGGTACGGTCCAAAAATAGAACCTTGGGGTACACCTGAAGTGACAAGGGATGGTGGACCAACATTGTCACTAACAAGTAAACGCTGACAACGATTTGACAAAAATGAAAACAACCATGCAATAAATCCACCATTGTAATTTTGCTCTATAAAAATATTCATCAGTCTGTTGTGATGTATCTTATCAAAGGCTTTTGAAAAATCTAAACATGTAAGCCTGACACACATATTTTCTGGGTCTTCCATGAAGGACGTAATAGAATTGTGAATATCTATTAGAGCACTGCAGGTTGAGCCAAGCGGCCGAAAGGCATGCTGATTTAACCGGAAAGATTCCAATAGAAGGTTCTTCATATTCAAGATAACGATGCGTTCAAAAAGTTTCGAAATTATTGATAATAACGAGATTGGGCGATAATCATTGATTGTTGGTTTTCTCACCTTGGGAATTGGCTTCACATACGCATTCTTCCAATACAGCGGAAAAGTTCGAGATCTTATTGAGGACTCAAAAATGTGTGCCAGAGGTTCACATATGACGTCAGCACTTTCGCGTAGAAGAAAAGCACTTATTCCATCATAACCAGTTGCTTGATTCGATTTCAAACGTGTAAGATGGTGATGGACAACCATTGAATCAACATTTATGTCCCACTCTTCGTTCGAAAGATGTCTTAGCTCTGTATCAGGCCTGTCATTAAAATATGAATTAAATACATCAGTCAATTCAGAAACAAAAGAACTTCCTTTAGGTCCGATATCTGGATAAGTATTGTTCTTCTGTTTACCTTGAATTTCTCGTACGATGTTCCAAACATTTTTGTCCCGCTTCTGAATTCGATCACTCCAGTTTCTTTTAGCCTTCAGTATTTCGAGTTTGATCTTCTCTTTCAAGTGGTTGAAAACTGGCCAATTTCCTGTGCGATAGGCGACCCATTTATCTTCGATCATAAGCTTTAATAAGGGAGTCATCCAAGGCTTGTCCTGCATAGTCATCACTACTTCACGTCTTGGAATCATGCATAGTGCATCAAAAAATATTTCATAAAAAGAATGGCATTTTTCATCAACATTTTCACCATCGTAAACCACTATCTATGATCTCCGCTATTTCTGATGTCCATTGTTCTGTCATTATATTCGTCTACTGGTCTGATTTTTCCTATTGTTAATGCATCCATGTAGACATAGAAATCTGATCGTGTTATGCCTCTCAAGTCCGGAATCAGTGCATCTCTTTCATCGTTATAGCATGGACATTCAACAATGAAATGAAAGATATCTTCAATCTTATTTAGGTCACAGAATTTACAAATACAGTCTTTATAAGTACTACGATTTTGATATGTTCCAACTTCTGCTGCAAGAGTGTGATTACCAGTTCTTAATTTGATGACGCTACAGATTTTATTTCTGCTGGTTACTAATTGCTAAATATGGTTTTAATTGACATTGAAATCTGCATAACTCTAGATATCTTAATCCTTAACACTATGCTTTACGCTGTCGATCCACTCTCTTCTGAAATATTCAATCAATGCATTGTCAATTATCTGTTTGGACTTTCCACTGTATTCCATGCTCTGTATATTTTTTAGATCAATTTTATGAACTAACTTATCTATTCTGCTGCACACCATGCCGAAATGATTTTTTTTTTTTTTTTTGTATTTTTTATTGATGGTTCTGAATAATCGTGTGATTAATCTCCCATCATCGCTCATATTTAGTTTAAGAAAGTAATTCAAAGCTGATTTATAAAAATAATATTCTATTGGTTTAACACCAAACTCACCGATAATACAGTAATTAGGTGTTGTTATGCGTAAGTGGTAATATCTTTTGTAAAATTGCATAATCACACGATTTAAGTCGTTTATATTTCTATCAAAAAAAATTTCACTGCCGTATCTCATTCTCGATATAGTTAGCATTTCTAGTGCTTCCGTTAAAATTCTACCATTATCTGTGTTAAATTCTTTCAAAGTTTTGGCAGTTACATATGAAGATGCTCTTCCTCTTTTCGTTAATTCTTCGATATGCATTCTATCAGTTCTTGCAATCGAAACACCTAAATATCTATATACATCTACCACATCAATTGGGGACATATTGCCGTCATCTAAAATTAGCTTTTCATATTTATTTTTTTCATTAAATGTCATTATTTTACTTTTATTATAATTTACTTTTAAGCTGTTGTTTTCACAAAATTTATGGAGAAATTTAATCTGTTCGACAATACCAACTTGTGATTCGCTGAGTAACAATATATCATCCGCATATATAAGAGCAGCTAAATTTATATTCGTTATTTTTGCTGGATCGAATGCGCTAATATTTTTATTAAGTTCAATTAGAAAGTCGTTCATATATATGCAAAATAAGGTTGGCGATAAGCTATCTCCTTGTTGAATGCCATAATTTAGTTGGAGTTCTTCACTTTCTTCTCCATTAAAAAGAATTTTATATCTTTTGTTGTTTATAATATTTTCTATCAATGACAAAAAATTACCGTTAGGTATGATATACCTCAGCTTATTTATTAATCTGCTTTTTTGAACAGTGTCAAATGCTTTCGAGAGATCGACAAAACATGTGTATAGTGTCTTATTATCATTCTTATATATTCGAATAATTTCTTTTAGCACCCAGACATTGTCAATCGTTGAATGTCCTTTTCTAAATCCAGTTTGTGATTCGTGCAATATTTCAAACTTATCAATCCAATCGTTTAGTGTATCATTTAACATTCTTGTCAACAGCTTTTCAATACAGGAAGATAGATTAATACATCTGTAAGAGTTTGAATCATTTTTATCACCTTCTTGAAAATGGGGGTGATCCAACTAGAGTGCCAAGGAACATTACCCTCGCTCATTATTTGATTGAATAGAGTATATAGAATTTGTGTTTGTTTCTGGTCATTCTTCAACATTTCGTATACCATTTCATCTGGGCCACTAGATTTAGAGTTCTTTGAATATTTGATTACATTTTCAACTTCAGCTATCGTGAAATTTTTGTTTAACTCATCGTCATTTTTATTTGGAATAATTTGATTTAAAATGTCGCTTGTTATTCGTTTGTCGTTTACTATTTTAATTTCATTATCTCTTTTCTTCATATTTTCTTTAAATATTTCAGCATTTAAAGCAGTTTTTTGTTTGGAATTTTTCTTCGGCTTATTTTTATTAAGTAATTCCCAATACCTTTTCACGTCTTTATTCGCTTTTGCTATTTGTAGTTCATTTAGCTTTATTCTCTGTAGGTTTCTCTTTTCTCTTTTAATATTTTTGCCAAGCTCCCTTTTTGATTGTAATAGTAAGCTTAAGTTTAGTTCGCTTTGATCAGGCTTGTACGCATCAACATTTTGTCTATATTTTCTTCTTAAGCATCTTGTATCATCAGAATATATTATCTCAGTGGTTGATGCCACCGTAGCTTGTATTGATTCCTTATTGACTTTAACCAATCTATCATAGATTTCTGACTTACTTAATTGCTTATCCTTAACTTCTTCTAGAAGCTTTGAACTTTTGTCTGTAATCGTTTGGCGATATTTATCAGAATTACATTTCGTTTTCCATTTGAAGGGAATTACTCGTTTACCGTTGTCATTCCTTTGTGATCTGCTTATAATATTTACTGTTCTAGGCATTTTAGATTTTAGAGCTATTTTAAAATCAATTTTCAGTGGTCGATGATCAGTATATAACTTGGGCTCCATTATTTTGAAAGCTTCTAAATATTTCACCATTGAGTTTGTTAATAATAAATAGTCTATGACTGATTTATAACATTTCTCATTTTGAAGCCTGCAAAATGTATGCTGACCTTTTTCATATCTTCCATTTGCTATTATAAGTGAAGTTTCATTGCAAAAATTTATCAGCTCTCGTCCTTGTTTATTAACAATTGAATCTTCAGAATTTCTTTTCGGGAGATTCAAGTGCTTGTTATCATTGATTTTGCCTATTCTGCTATTTAGGTCGCCCAACATGATAATATGTTTCATTTTAAACTTTTCTATGTATTCTTTTATTTTATCAAAATAATATTTGTCAGCATATTTAGATTCTCTGCTTTCTCTATAAGAGATAATCATGTGTATTTTTTCCACTTCTTTCCATTGTTTATTTTTCATTTCTACTATTATTATATCACCATTTTCAGATATTATGTCTTTGATTACAGTGTTCTCATTTTTATGGTATAAGTTTATTCCTTTGATTTGTCGGCCAAAATTATTTTTGTTTTTACTAGTTGTTCCTATCATACCATACTGGTCAAGTGGCAATAAGTTATATTCAGTAAGGTGCGTTTCAGTAAAGCATATTATGTCGGCTTCATATGCATCTCTACTTGCATTAATATCTTTAATCTTACTGATATTTAATCCATTAATATTAGTATAGAGTATTCTTATTGATTGCACTTCATTCTCACTTTGTGTCTCAGCTGTTATCGTCTCCTCTCCTCCTTCATTTTCGTTAAAAGTACTGCTGCGCACCGACTTGATTCACATTTTGGTTAAAGTGACCATGGGTCTCTGGTGCATACACTGGTTGGTAAGTGGGTTGGAAGAAAGTTTGTTGCTGATTAGGATGATACTGCTGCTGATATTGCTGCCTGTAGGGATGAGTCTGCTGTTGCTGTTGGTAGGTATTTCTATAGTTCGTAGGTCTATACCATCTTGGTTTTGCATAGCAGTTGCGGGCAATGTGTCCGCGCCGGCCGCATGAGTCACAAACGGGAGGCGGTCTTCTTTGATAGTTTGGTCTTCTTTGGTAATGTGGTCTCTGCGGTGGTGGTGGTGCTTGGGGAGATGTCTGGTATTGCACTTGTTGGTTGAGTTTGCCTTTCACATTTGCCTTCAGATCGTCAAACAGATGTTTCATCACTGCAATTTCTGACTCAGTATTCTCTTGGTGGATTTGTATCAGCTTCATAATGTCTTCATAGTTCTTCTCTGTGATATTCTCCTCAGATTGCTTCTTCCTTTCTTCTTTGTTTCTTTCTTTCTCCTCGAACACTCGGAGCTGAACTTCATAGGTTGCTATTGACATCTGAAGTTCTTCATTCTTCTTTTGCAGTATTCTGATTTCCTCTTTATGCATCTCGATTTCATTGTCCATTTCACTTCTCTTCATGATTGCTTCATGTAGGGTTCTCTTCAATTCACCGATTTCTTCATCCTTAATGTTATTTCTTCTCTTGTAATCGTTTAGCAGTATCTCATTGCCGTCGTGTTTCTTCATGTTTTCTCTTATCATCGTACATTCTGGGTTGTGAATCTTTTCTATACACTCGCCGCATGAAAACTTCTTCTCTCTCTCTCTCTCTCGCTCTCTCTCTCTCTCTCTCTCTCTCTCTCTCTCTCTCTCTCTCTCTCTCTCTCTCTCTCTCTCTCTCTCTCTCTCTCTCTCTCTCTCTCTCTCTCTCTCTCTCTCTCTCTCTCTCTCTCTCTCTCTCTCTCTCTCTCTCTCTCAGAACTCAGAACTCAGAATGTTTATTGACCAACTTGGTACAAACATGGCAAGAAAAAGTACATGTACAAAGAGAAAAGATGAGGTACACATGAATGAATGAATGCAGCAACAGTGACTGATGGAAATGATGGTATAAGCGTTCTCTCGCAGTTCAGATGAAAGCGGTGATCACAGTTTTGCTTCGATGGGCGCATAATGTCTGAAATGATTCTTGAAAGTACTTTAAGAAACGACAGGAGACTATTTACAGATGTGGCATATGATATAATGACGATGACATGAAAACGGAAATATGGCATATGACAAATTATTTCATAGATAAATGAGGAGAGGAGACAATATTCATGCAAGATAAACTGATCATGTAATATAATTTTAGAGTCGGAATTGATGATTAATTAAGTTGTTAGTAAATGGTTTATTTGCACATAACACCATCGCAGCAGATTATTTACCTATAGCCTTATTATTTTATCGGAGGTCCGGTCGGTTATTAATAAGGAAGGTTGATGTGTTAATCAAATGTGGTTAAACATGATGCATTTTAGGATTTTATCAAATGACAAGTCACCCTTGAAGTAGTGTGGTCTTAAGTGGTAAGCATTGAAGATGATAGAATTCCCCAATGTCTGCTCAACCAAGACTGCTAAAAAACTTGATATTAATGTAAATCAAGTTTGAAACCAAAAAGCATCATGTCTAAACACATAATTACAATGAAAGATGTCTCGACACTTACCTGAAATGGTGCAATGAACGTTGGAATTAGAAAAATTATGTGATTCACAGTGATTTCACCGATCGACCTCCAATGTTCAGTATCGATAGCAGAGTGAAAAATTTACCGTGCTTGGTGCATCAGTGTCAAGGTAGATAGTACTCATTTGCTATTGCTTCGTTGTTTATCGTAGGCAATAATGTATTCATAGAAATCTGATCGAGTTTAATCATTCACAAACTTGGAGCGAGATATCTTCTATATTGATAATTAAACATAGAATGTGTTATCTATTGTTTCTACCAAACGTCAGTTTATTAATGAATTCGTCAATAGCTATGATTTCTTAACATTGACTGGGCTCAATGCCACACTGCAATTAAGTCCTTCAATCTATCGTTTCATTAAAGCAATCTGTTAGGAAATAGAAGCAACGTAATTATTTCAGCGCTGCTTCTCCAAGAATTCAATAAGTAATGACGCAGTCATCAATGAATTTTCAATATATTCATGATATCATAATAGTGTAACCGTGTTCGGTTGACGAAGGAGAAAGTCAATGTAATTTACTGCTGTTGAATCACAAACAAAATATGAGCTATGACTCGGTTCTTTCGTCCAGCATAGAAATCGCAGCGAGTGCAATAATTCAAGATTTGGATAGAAATATTATTGTTTCAAATTATTATGAAATATATTATCTATTGTTTCTACATTGCATCACTTTATCAATGAATTCATCAATTGCTTTGATTTGTCCTATCTTTAATGTATTCACAATATCATAGAAATCTGATCGTGTACAGTCTGCTGGGAACGGAATCAGCATTCTTCTTTCTGCATTGTATCGCGAACAAATTGACATGAAATGGTGGATATCTTCCGTCACATCTCTCTCTCTCGCTCTCCCTTTCGCCTCGCTCTCTCTCTCTCTCTCTCGCTCTCTTTCTCCCTCCCTCCCTCTTTCTCTCTCTCTCGCTCTCTCGCGCTCTCTCTCTCTCTCTCGCTCTCCCTTTCGCCTCGCTCTCGCTCTCTCGCTTGCTCTTCGCTTATTTCTCCATTTGACTCACGTCAACATTGCTTGTTTACTGTCACAAGTTGGAAATTGCGGGATAAGAAGGATATTGTCAATCTGCGCGCTGATAAGATTTAGAGAAGAGGAAAATCTGGTGGCAGAGATCACGTTTTAATGAGGCGAATGACGTGTAGGAAAGCCTGATTGATAGGTGTGGACTGGTCAGGTGTAGAGTCCATTAAATACGCGTGCCGGAATGACAGCATCTTGGCGGGAGGTGCGACTGTATCAAGCATTCGTCCAACGTAAACAGAGAGACGAGGCACTTCAAAATATCCGATGGGCATTTTTTGTAATTTCCACTTGAGAAATCCGAAGTTCTAAAGTAAAGATGGACAGCGAAATAATCAAGAAGTCATCAAGTGAAACAAAGAGACATAATGTAAGAATTCAGAAGTGCTTCCCATCACAAACTGATACATCCGAATAGGACAACGTGTGTATTTGGGAGCTGATATGGTCACATGATATATTTTTCTCTTTATTGCCTATACTTTCTTCGGAGTAGAATATACGATATTATCGTTGTTCATGAGATATTTTTCACCAATAGATTACCAAGCAAGCGGATTCGAAAGGCTCATGGTTCCTACAGGTTTCTCCTGCAAGAATATAATTCAGTTGATGGATGGCATCCAGGGTTCAATTCTTTTTAAGACTTCTTTTTCAGTAGTTAAAGTTGTTGCCTGACTTAATTGCAGTCACCAGACTTTGCAGGCACGACTAGTCACTCTCTATTCATCTGACATTGATAAAAGAAATTTACTTACTATACAGTGCAAATTACTCTATTTCTCGGTCAATTGTCTGCATTTATGAAGGCGCAATTGAACAGACTATCCACTCAATCGTCTCCAGATAATCTTAAAACCTCGAACGGCTAAAATGTGAATTTCAGCTGCTTGAAAGTCAATTATCATAATCTTGTGGCATATTAATTCTATCAGAAAAGGCTTTTTAATAATGCATGTAAGATTTTACTGAAGGTGAAGCAGATCACATCTATATACGTGGGTTAGCTCATATATTATCCACATAAATCGCAGATTTTAGTTCTGAAAATTAGGTTTCAAGAATTCACTAAGAATTTGACAGAATTGGGAGATGATCCTGAGTCTGACCTTCATCTTTAGAGTACAACCACACTCCTTCCCTTCTTGTGTTAAATAAAAAATAAAATAATGAACGTTGTTCATACTCGGAAGCACATTAGGCACGGAGCCTTTCTTCCATGTGGCCGAGTTGTTATTTGCCACTCTCATTCTTTTTCGTGCTGAGTGTTTAGCAAGAATGCAGTGCACCTATTTTAAAAGTCTTAGGTTTGACCCGACCAAGATTTGAACCAAGGTCTCCCGGACGCAGAGCGAACACTCTACCACAAGGCCACTACGCCGCTGTTCCCCTCCCCTTTGGATTTTTAAAAGACGAAGGATTGTATATTGGTCTTTCAAACAGTGGACTTGTTTTTTCAATGCAAATATGTTTTCCCGTCAAAATAATAGGTTAATGAATCTAAAAGATACTTGACTCATTACTTACAATGAGTTTAAAAGTGGCAATGTTAGCCGCGACAGGAAAATTCCTGAGAAAATCAACTTAATTAATTTTTATGTCCAAGTTGTACAGATGCAAACACATGAAGGTCACTACAGACGCCAGACGACGCCGTAGAAACTAGGAAAATCTTGGACAGTTTCTATCTCCTGCGTAGCTTGGAAAACTGATATATTTAGTGTGCTTATGAAAATCACGAAAGTTTGTGTTATAATCTATGAAATAGTTTTCTCTAACAGCATTTTTCTCTCTTTTCAGCATCTCTTCGCTCGCTTCACGTCCCAGCACCATATGGTGCTCGTGTGTAGTCTGTTTGCTGTCTGCTGCCACCATTTAGCAATTTACAACCCATTTATTTTCCATTATTGTAACCTGGTAAGGCCAATGTGGGAGAAACTCTCACGCAATTATATCGCCACTGCCTATTCTGGAGGATTCATAAAGCCCTCATCGACAGATCGCGTGATGAGTCCTTTAACAATTATCTACTTGTTTATCTCGCATTAAGTTAGAACCCTCCTTTTACACCTGGTTTGTACAATAGTTTTCTAAAAATGTATTGAAATTCAGTCCTAGTTTCCGGTTGCATTGAATTGAACAAAAGTCTAATTTGACATCAACCAAAAACATCATTCTTAATTCTGATGGAAAGTTTTTCAACAATAAATTATACAATCCTCTACTCTTGTGCCGTCTGTGTTATAGTAGCGACCAAACGATTTCATGCTGAATCAAGGAATTTGCTTCTAAATGTGCTTGTGATAAAAAATAATGATCTTAGATGTTTTTCATCATTTCTGATCGATTTCTCTGACAGATTTCATGTCCATGATCAAAATTTCAATCAGCAATGCAGATGAATTGATTATTCAAACAAGTTCAAGGAAATTTATGTGATTATACAATGAAATTTCAAGAAATGTTGATAATTATTGCGTAAGATCTTGAGATTCCTATCTTTAAAAATATGATAAAAAATGCAATCACATTTGATAATAATTGAAACTTCTCTTGTGACGAGTTATTTATTCATTGATTATTATTGCCTTGACAACTGATGTGTGGTGGTGAGGGTTTGATCCTGCCAATTGACACAGTGGCATAAGTGGCTCGTAGCTCAGTTGGTTAGAGTACAGGTCTAGTTAACCTTGGTCGTAGGTTCGAATCCTACCAGCCGCACATCTTTTGCATGGCAATCTGATCTGTCGTGTATTTAATCTCATTGTTAATAACTACTCAATTAGGACATCATCCTTGATCAATACCTTGAAATTACAAGCAATTTTCCAAGAAATCCACTACGTATGGCAGCAACCAAACAAATGCTTTGGAATTAATGAGGATGTTCTGTTTTAATTGATGGTCTGTATGGCCTGAGTGTCCATAATATTGTGCAATTTTCATCCTGTTTTAAGAATAATTAATATTATAAAGAAGTGGTGGTCAACGCGTGGACCGCTGAGACATATTGGGAGGTGCATCTAAGGCTGAGAGATCCTCGTTAGAATTTGCAAAACCATTAATTAGCAACTAAATGAGCAATATGATGGCACAAAAAACAAAAATTCACATTCGAATCATCCAACCATGCTCCTTTCGTAATAATCATCTTCTCGTGTAAGAGTACAATGGTCATCATCTGCGCGAGTTTATGCTAGGTCACGTAGTATTCGATGCCCTGCTGAGCCTGTTTCTCTAGGTAATAAACCACTCCTCAATGAACTTAGAAAGAGACTATATTCATTAGACCTTGGCTACGAATGGAGGAGTCCAACCGCATGATTTTGACAGGCCAATATTGTTTTCAGATATTCTTGCTGAAATTCATTTGCACACTACTTCACTAATATATATTTCGTACACTCGATTGGCATTAGCACACGACTGCCATTTGTGGAGCCATGCATCGGCTTTTGAAAGCCGTAATGTTTGGCTGACATATGTGCATGTCCAAGCGGATAGTGCACTGCACTTACAGACCGCTGTTTTTCGATGAAATAAAGTAAGGTCGGTACAAGAATTGTAGAAAGTAAATCATGATTCCTTAATATTAAACAAATTCGTTGCGTACAATACTGTTGTGTACATTTACATCTAAAATTTTGTTGTGCAATGCGACCACGCACGTACGGTGCAACAGCCCATAAGTGCACTTAAAGGTACGGAATAAAACAATATCAAACCTATACAACTGCCTTTTAAAATTGGTGGCCCGCTATCCCAACTTGGTTGCCCACCACTGTTATAAAATGTTCTACACATCGAATTGAAAGACAAAAACATTAAGTCACTGTGGCTCTTTCGATTAATAATGTTCTTTCCATTGATCGCATTGCTGATCACTCTGCGTAGCCGGTGCCGCCTTGGCGCTTAATTGTGCTTGCGTTCGCTGCATGCAACTGAACCATGAACGTACAGTACGCTTTAAAGGATTTCCTTCTTTGTCATCCTGTCGCTGCAGTATTTTGTAAATTCATTATTGCTTTTGTGTACATGATCTTTGGACAATGGGCAACAATCCAGATCACAGACTGACTTGATGATTTAAAATGCCAACCACAGAACAAGAAAGCCAGTGCGCAAAATTTGGTTTTTGCCCCAACTAAGTTCCCCCGGCGTGTGCCATAATTTTCATGCATTTTCCATTCTAGGACTTTCTATGGTATTGTTGATTTCTATGCCGAAGGCTGTTATTTCTTTCGTTTGTCCGATGTTTAGAATCTCAGTAAACTAATTTCATGCTGATCTCAAATGAATCCTCTCCAAAAAGTGATATCCTCGCTACTCAGATCAATTTGAAGTCGAAAAATATCATCTTATAAGAAGCATGTTGACTCCAGTCATACAGATATGAGGAGTAATTATAATGACGTTTGATTGCGATGAAGCTCTTCCTTTCAGTGTGGTCTCTGATTCTTATGTGAAAGCTTACATCGGGAGCACAGCTCGTTCTCTCCACATAAGAGTCAGAGAAGAAATTATTATGAAGGACTCAAAGGACATCATCAAAACTCACTCTTTATCAACCCCATTTATAGTAGCGGTGATAGCTTCTGAAAATATTAGTATAAAGCTATGTTTTAGAGAGGCTATTTTAATGAATTCAATGAAATCTAGCCTAAATGGCAAACAATTATGCAAAAAATATGAAACATAGAAATTCTAACTTTTTTGTGAACACTCTGAACAGTCCGTTATCGGCTAAAATGTGACAGACAGCATTTCTCAAGCTTAGCGTACATGTTGATTCATAAGAGCCAAATGCCTGTGCTTGCCGACATCAGGAGGCTTGCCCATAGAGTAGGTATATATAGGTAGAGTGTCGACTCAAAAAAATATCTGAATACGGTAAAAAATTTTATATGAAAAGATTCAGTTTTTTGCGGAGATTGCGTTCCCGTGATCCAAAAAATTATTTGAGCAGTTCTAAAAAAAGTCAAAATTTTGCCAATTTATGTACATGTACTACCGAGATGACTCCTCTATGTAAGTAGTATTTAACAAGTTGGATATCAAAATGAATGAATATTTGCTAATAACCATCCTAACTAAGCGGAAATTAAGCTGATTATCAATGGAATTTCATGATCCGTTTTATAATGGAAGTCCTCATGAAAAAGTCGACATCATATTGTGCTTTCTTGGCTGAAATTTCATATTGCAATTTTCTGAAAACAATAGCAAGTCATCGAGTTGCTAATTTAATAAATGTTGCCTCTCCGAGGCTGTCATGACACGGACGATCCGTAAAATAATATCATTTCATTCTGCTTTGCCATCATGATCAGTCAATTCCGCTGTAATTTCTTCAAAACTGCGTAAATATGTATATCTAACATGTGGAAACAATTCCGACTGTATCACCCTTGAGTTCATTTAATAAAATCGAAAGTGTATACACATTTGGGATTTAATAAATGCGGAGTTACCACTCTACCTAACACACTTACTCTATGGGCTTGCCAAAGCTGAATGTACTTAGCTTCATAGACAGGAGTGCATGAACATGATAGTAAATGACTTAAATACATTCCATTCCAAAATAATTATGACTCTGAGCTTAGTGGTTTTCGTTTAATCAGAGAAACCACAGAAAATTTCATTTTGACCAAAATCTGCAATCTGCGTCCCATTGGATTAACGTTGCTTTTCTGTGATTGTGTCTGACAAGAAGAGGAACGAACTAGAACTCGGCAGACGCGCACATTCGTAGTAGGCATCGGGTGTACATCATTCTGTGGCAGCCTCATTCCCTGCAGAAACTCGTTCTGGCTGTCGAACTCTGAAGGCCGTTCATGCCCGTAGCACTTTGAATCTGATGTTATTTAAGAGCTGCATTTGACTCTTTGTAATCGTGTCTCTTTTGATGAACGAATTCCGTACAGCTGAAATATGATGTGCTGTGACAGATTCTCTTTAAAGCAGTAACACTCCACGGTGGAAGGCAACAGGGTCCATTTATTTTCTGGTGATAATGATTTCACCATCATTCAATAAACTGTATGCTCTGTCGCATGATAAAGACATTGATTGTTGGGCATTCCTGGTATTCTGCCATTTGAGCGGGTGTGAAGCAATTTTCCCATCGAAGCGAAAACATTGAATTTAGATTTGAATATGAACGAAACTATCAGAACTTTTGATTTTATGGATAAAGAGTAATTTATTTTCAAATTCTTACATCACAGTGCGTCAGCAAAGCTCATCAGAGGAGATTATGTCATCTAAAGGAGATTGAGAGGATATCTATCTTCTCATGTCCCTGGAAGCCGTCATCACATGTTTTTTCAACACTTGAAAGAACGCAGTACGTGCAGGCGGAAGAATGAACTTTCACGATTGACGTCTTGAACAATGAGAAGAGAGAACAGTCCTCATTGACTGACAGGCGGTTGACTCATCGACCATGTGAAAGATTTTCTGTTCGCTCAATCGGAATGAGAATAAAGAAATAAGGATTACAGGAAATTGATCAAGGAAAAGCCAAGACGAAGGCGAAGATGTTTCAAGTGTAGCCTGTCGGCATCGCAGACTCGTTGAGGTGAAGTCTCTTCCACATGGATAGCAGCAAAGAATCGGCGAATGAGACCGTCTGCCAATCAATTGTTCAGCGACCAGTCAGTTGCCAGGCTGCAAGGCGACTGATTGACGTGAGCTACCATCACCAGAAGCAACGAGTCGTGAATTTGCTTCTTCATCAATCAATTAGGACAAACAGTTGACTTACAGTGGCCCTGACCGATCCACGAGCGCCTGTTGACCCCAAGCCAGAGGTCGCTCGATGACCCGATGACGCTCGGTAGTAAGTTAGGCGCGCGACAGACGTTGCGTCACATAAGAAGTGTAAAGGAAAGTTTTTACAAGGCGAGAGGGTCTTCACAAGCCTCTTGAGACCTACAATCCCTCAACTGCTTTTAATTAAAGCTCAGCGAACCGGACCCTGCTGAGCAAGTTTTTTCCGACATTTGTATTGATGCTGTAGAATTGAGTTTCTCCTGCTGAGTTGGAATAAGAGGAAGATTGGAGGTAAGGAACAAGTGGCCGTCTGTCGTTTGACTAGAAGCCTCCAGGTAAGGAGATGAACGAAGGAAGATAGAAAGCTGCTGAGCAAGATCCTCATGACTGCCAAGCTAGTGACAACAATGATTATTAACAATTATGAGGGTGGTTTTCGAGGAGTAATTTCGGCGGTTTCTATAATCCTTTGGGCGCGTGATTATACTTTTTCACTGAAGGTCATTCCATTTACAGAATTTTCCAGATGTTCGATCAAAAGGATTATGGATAATTGCTTGGCTTGTATGAAATTCCAAATATCCAGCGAGACAACGTACAAAGCTTTGATTTCCTTAAGTCTCTCTCTCTCTCTCTTCTCTCTCTCTCTCTCTCTCTCTCTCTCTCTTCTCTCTCTCTCTCTCTCTCGCTCTCTCTTCTCTCTCTCTCTCTCGCTCGCTCGCTCAGAATTCAAAATTCAAAACGGCTTATCGCCCAAGTTGAGAACAAACATGGATGAAATGATACATAGTAAATGAACAATGAACTATGATTAATGGTTTCTCTCTCACACTCTCTCTCTCTCTTTTGGTGCCCCGAAAGCATGTCAATCGGGTTCTTGACTCTATCATCCTTTCCAGAATCTGATATGGAATTTTTGTTTGTGGAAGCGATGAGGAACCCATCACTCGAATTTGATAATTTCTAAACAGCTGTTTTCGCCACCATTTTACTACCAATCAGTACTCTGCCAGAAACCTTTTAACACAAGAAGACGTAAGGCTGGACAGATCTACCATAGACTTTTCATCCCTTGCATAATGTTTATGCGAAAATAGAAAAGATTACAACACACGTTATGACTACAACTTTCTCAGCTTAAAAACTAATATACTATCAAATTTCATAACTGTTTTTATAATCAGGTATTATCTCTTCCAAATATTTAAATGCATTGTTGAGAGCAATGTGGAAATCCTGTATTTGGTTTTTCAATATATATTTTCATAGTTCATAGTTCTCTCGGTGCTTGCTTCACGTCACAAGTTTACATGTTCTCGTAAAGGAAATTACATAACCCTTCTTTATACATTAGTATTTTTCTTATTAATGATCTGGAAAAAATACTGAAGATTGACGAACTAAGCGCAGCGTCTGCAGGTACAGAGAAATTTCGGCACTTATTTGAGGGCATCTTTGATGAACTGATACTGCACATATAGAACATTTTGTAGCAAACCTGGCGCAAGCATGCTAAAAAATATGGACCTGTATGAATACAGATTGCAGAAAGGATGATAAGCAGATCAACTTAGCCAATCTCAGCATTAGTTACACCAGTGAGAGATAAACGCATATTTCAAGCTTTGAATGACAACAGGCATCACGGTAGATGCTATTTGGTGCTAGCTACTAACTATAGTCCTAAACTCCCTTTTGCCTGCCTTATAAACAGTTATCATAACCGCCCAAGTAAATAATAGCATCACAAATGCGAGTATGCAAATCAATGCAGAAAGAACGCCATCGGAAGTCGGATTTTTTAGTCATGTCATTAAATCCTAAAACACAATTCAAATCATAAAAATTTATCTTTGAAATTTAATCATTAATGCCTAATCGCACCCAATCGTACAAGCACGTAGTAATTTTATACAGTTACATCATTTATGCATGCTAGTTTACTTTTGAATCTGTTGAATACATCATGTGTTTAGAACTCGCTCATCAAGTTAATTTGTACTTAACTTCTATTTCTACTGCATTTCACGGTATGCGCTTGTACTTAAATTTTACGCCTTTGTGGTCTGTATGTTTTGCGATTCCTCTGAACACTAGGATTTTCTGATGCACTTCGATATCCGGTATACACTGTAAACGTCTCG
Source organism: Prostheceraeus crozeri (assembly GCA_907163375.1). Classification (NCBI taxonomy): domain Eukaryota; kingdom Metazoa; phylum Platyhelminthes; order Polycladida; family Euryleptidae; genus Prostheceraeus; species Prostheceraeus crozeri. The sequence continues at coordinate 114,744 of CAJQUW010012612.1, read as the reverse complement.
CCACGAAAGCAGCCACGAACTCGCCACGAAACAAATAATTGTTGCCGACTCGTGGCAGGAAACTTGTCGCCACTAGCCGCCACGAAAATCCCCCGAAGATGAAAGACCGCTTCAATCATTGAAATAATCACTTAAAATATTCTACAACGTCGACATGCTGCTTGTTAGAAGCATATTTACATAGTTTTTATGGGATTTCGGTGAACATTCCTCGATATCCCAGGATTTGCAGTAGTGTAAGTAAATCAGTAGTGTAGTCTCACTTGCGAAATTGTACATAGCTATGCATTTTGCTATGAAGCAAGCCAATAGGAATGCAGGAATTACATGAACTCACGCCTACACTCGCCACAAATTCGCCTGCAATTGCCAATAATAGGGCGTGGCATGATAATGTTTAACAGCTGCATTAGTTTGTGGTGATTGTTGGCCACTCGTACTTCGTAGTGTTCACTTTTGTTGCCAATGTTTCGTGGTGAGTTAGTGGCGACTTCGGTGGCGAGGCATTTACAGTGTACATAAGCAGCAGTAAGCATTGTTGTGTTGTTCGCAGATGTTGCAAAAACATTGACAATTAATTGCAAACAACATTTCTGTGACAACAAATGAGAAACTATCACTAACTTTAAAGATGAAATCATAGGATTGAAATGGCATACGTTGGACTGCAGTCTGCGCATCTAATCACGCCAAGAAAGGTCCATTATTTTGTTTGTATGTCTCAAAGGCGACTTCATTTTCCATCCAACCCTGAGCAATCTCAGATCAATGTCCTTTTGGCATTTAAATTCATGTGTGTTGGTAATTTTAGAAGATTCCCTCGGACCGCATGATTCCACTGTCTCTCCGCCCACTCTCAAATCTTCGTCACTATGCACGCACGGCTTTGCAGGATTATTTCAATATCTAACTTACAGAAACAGAAGTATTATCTCATTTTGCTGAAATTCATTCTTTAGATGAGACGATTAGAATATTCACTCAATGACAACAATGATGAGATCGTTAAGATTATGCGACTCTAAGTTCACGCCTGACTTGAAATCAATCAAGAAGTCAAAGTTCATCGAGAATTGCAAACTCCTTTTATGAGACTAACAATGAATTACAACTTTTCTATAAACTCGGTTTACTTTGTGTTAATTTCATTTTTCATGACAAATTAAGCTCTAGAAAGTAAGCGACACGCCAGAAATGGATGCAAACTCCGTTACTGTGTCGCATTAGTTCTGAAGACAATGTCACCTCATTTCATTTTCACCTGCATTTGTAATGATTGCATCCATGGATATCCATGATCTATATCCACAGAATTAGATTGCTTAATCGTATCACTTTCCTAGAAGTGCAAACTGATTCAAACAGATGGCACATGCAAGAACTTAATAAGTGGGCAAAAAAAATTTTTAATACCTTGCAGAGATAGGAAAAATAGTCGTGCGTCGCTTGCGGATTGCTGTGAATTCCTTCAAAATGCTCCGATCGCCACGACTTCTTCAGATTCGAAGAATTCAGATCATTGCGCGAAAGTTTTCTCGATAATGTCGGGTTCTCCGATCATTTCAAAAAAAGTTAGCAGGCGCACGAAAAAACGTTCACAAACTTCTCTGTAGAACTTGACATCGACTATGTCTCTTTGCTGTGTGATCCGGTTGATAACAGTCACTGAAACTTTGCACAATTTGGCGTGTTTAATGTTGAACTGGCTGCTCATTGTTCGATTGCTATGGTATTTAGTCAGGAGATTGTGCCATTTCATTAACGTTGCATGTTCCAATGTTTCCCTTCTAGTCAAACGGAAGAAGAGAAGACCTGTCTAATTCTGTGCTTTCATTTCTACAATATTGATTTCATGTGCAAATTCAATGTGTCTGTAATGCAGTTTCGTGAATCTTCGTTTGTCATTGTTGCCTGAAGACGTGGTCTGGTTATACCATAAAATATCGTGTGTGTATTGCACAATAATAAATCTGTACCTATCGTCTATAAGCAATTTTTTGAATCATCAATATTGGACGAACCTATGTTTTCAACCATGAGTAAAACTGTATCCGCCTTTGTTTCATATTTCAGTAATAGTAGTTTCACCGACTAGCCATGCAAGGCGACATGCAAGAGAAGTAGATATATGTGATGAGTGACAAGATGATAAAATGGCTATGCACAATGAATGAGAGATGCATGATGAGACGTACAAGTGAAAGGATAATACGGTTTAGAAAGGTAGTTTGTAAATCATTGCCCAAATCATGCGTCAATAATGTCAGAATTTATCATGAATAATCTGGAATTGAAATGAATGCATGTCTAATAATAATACCAACATTATCTCACGTCTTAGTATGCTTGTGAATGAATCAGCTTTGAATTTTGATTTTGAATCTTTTCCTGAGTTATGTCTTATTTTATGTCTTGTTCATATAATACTAACAATTTATTTATAAGTTTCATTAGTAGGTTGGAGAGCCGGTCAACATATTATGCAAGAACATATATCCATATAGCATGCTTTTAATCAGACAGAAATGAAGTTATCAAGTAACTCACCCACAGAATTAGACAGGTCGTCTCTTCTTCCGTTTGACTAGAAGGGAAGCATTGGAACATGTAACGTAAATGAAATGGCACAATCTCCTGACTAAATACCATAGCAATCGAACAATGAGCAGCCAGTTCAACATTAAGCACGACAAATTGTGCAATGTTTCAGTGACTGTTATCAACCGGATCACACAGCAAAGAGACATAGTCGATGTCAAGTTCTACAGAGAAGTTTGTGAACGTTTTTTCGTGCGCCTGCTGACTTTTTTGAAATGATCGGAGGACCCAACATTATCGAGAAAACTTTCGCGCAATGATCTGAATTCTTCGAATCTGAAGGAATCGTGGCGATCGGAGCATTTTGAAGGAATTCACAGCAATCCGCAAGCGGCACACGACTATTTTTCTTATCTCTGAAGGTATTAAAAATTTCTTTTTGCCCACTTAATAAGTTCCTGCATGTGCCATCTGTTTGAATCAGTTTGCACTTCTATCAAAGTGATATAGTTAAACAATCTAATTCTGTGACTGCGTCTCTTTGCTGCATCATCCGGTTGATAACAGTCACTGAAACAGTGCACAATTTGGCGTGTTTAATGTTGAACTGGCTGCTTATTGTTCGATTGCTATGGTATTTAGTCAGGAGATTGTGCCATTTCATTTGCGTTGCATGTTCCAATGCTTCCCTTCCAGTCAAACGGAAGAAGAGACGACCTGTCTAATTCTGTGTCTATATCAGTCGTTCACAACCTTTTACTGTCTCACTACCACTTGAGATCATACACGTTCGCCCCGAACCACTTAGTCTCATAGAAATTCTTTTTATCTTTGGAAGGATATAATTCCTTTCTATTTCAAAAAAGAAATTGATTTTTGAAACAAAACAACCATGAAAGAAAGAGCAGTCACTCTATAAGCTGAGGATGCTTCTTCCGAACAATTAAAATAATTAATTTCATATCGGTAACTTAGTCTAATTCAAATATACATGTTTATGTACAATTAACAACAATGAAATTAAATACACGATAGATCAGATTGCCATGCAAAAGATGTGCGGCTGGTAGGATTCGAACCTACGACCAAGGTTAACTAGACCTGCGCTCTAACCAACTGAGCTACGAGCCACTTACGCGACTCTGTCAATTGGCAGGGTCAAACCCTCACCACCACACATCAGTTGTCAAGGCAATAATAATCAATGAATAAATAACACGTCACAATTGTGACCGCCGACATTAAGGCAAGTAGCGGGGATCGATTGTCCACCAAAGCATCTTAAAACATGTCGTGAATGCAATTAACAACAATGAAATTAAATAAACGGTAGATCAAATTGCCATGCAAAAGATGTGCGGCTGGTAGGATTCGAACCTACGACCAAGGTTAACTAGACCTGCGCTCTAACCAACTGAGCTACGAGCCACTTACGCGACTCTGTCAATTGGAAGGATCAAACCCTCACCACCAATGATAATACAATGATATACAATTAACTACTGCTAACAGCACACTGAAACTGAAAGTCATGACCAGGAGCCACAAGCCGGTTCCGACTTTTGGATTTGATGAACACTCCCACAATGAAAGGAAAATTATCAGATGAGGAATAGCCTTTTTTTGCTAACGTTGGATATGTGGAGTCCATACTCATCCAGAAGTCAATACAAGAGCTTTTTTGTGTGTCACTTTTGCTGTTTCGTCCGCCTGTTTCACACGTTGATGTCAATTTACAGTGAAAGGAAATCTATGAATCCGACAGTTTCAAAGAATGACTGTTTCTAAGTCTGTTTGTTATGAAAAAATGTCAACTAATACTTATTCTATCAAATTATCAATGCATCTAATATGCGATGAATGTCAATGTAAGATGCAAGAAGACCATATTAATGTTTAGCATCTAGATGGTTGAAGCGCTGTCATGGCTTCGTATCGTAGCTGCTCAATAGATCGTGTACCATTCCTAATGCTGACGGCGAATTGTGTCCAATTTGCGATGTTTTGCAGTTCTAATGCTGCAGTCTTTTCTAACTTGCATATGATGCACATGGTATTTCAAAATATCATCTCACTTGGAAAATGAATATTATTTGAATATTATCAATACTTATCAAATTAACAGATGAATCATTTCACTCAATTTTCATTGCTTCATTCTTCGAGAGTTTGATATCGAAATATAATGAATAAATACTAATCAAATCAATATTATGTCATCATAACTCATTAGAATCGCTCCGCTTAGATTGCAAAATAATTGTCTCACATGAATGTATTTGAAAGCAAAACTGGGCGACAAAGAACCGATTGGTAGTCGGTGATACCCCCACCTAGAGTGGTTAATACTGAACAACGTTCAGGGGGACCCAGTACCAAGCTGCAATCAAGCCTTACACTTATCTGCATAAAACTAAACATTTTTCCTTTTCCAGAAATAATCGAATATATTCATTATCTTCCTTCTACACTGTAAACCGTTGACTGACAATTGACAAACATTTATCTTACAAAATCCATTTTGTCGGTCATTGTTAGTTCTTGTAGGATGATTGCCACTGAACACCTACAATATCTGACAAAAAGCGACAAAATGAATAGCAATGAATTATATAGCTTAAATTTTATCAAAAATGTAGGTAATTAATTAGATTGTGTCAAAATAAATAATTGTTTTGCCACACAATAATACAGATTGCCCAAAAATCAAGCAATCACTGATCGAAAAAATCAATCAATATTCAACAGTTTTTATTTAGTTTATTTGCATACAAAGCATCTGTTTCGATGTCGGTGGAGAACCTACAAAATTCGTCGGACATCGCAGGACATTGGAGGTGACAATCGGCGGTTGATTTTGTCAGTAATTTTGTAGGCTAATTGTCGGTCTACGGTTTACAGTGTAAAGTGGCATTCCAACCGAACCTACCTGATTCAACTAACAAACAAATTCTGTCAATCCGGAAAAGAAGTAAGAAACATAATTTATATTTTTCAAAGGAAATCATTCATACAGGCTTACAACCTAAAATATACAAAATCGAATAGAATTTAAATTTACGATGAATACGGACATCCTATAGTAATTAACACTGCTTGGACGGGTATTTTAAAAAAATGTAGAGAAAATTTTCGCCCCGTAAGCTAGTCAACGCTTTTAAAAGTGCATTAATGATGAATTTTTCAATCATGTCATTAGATGCATTGCTTGCCATTCTCCCTTGAGTCTTGAGTTTGATTAGTTATCAGTCAGCCAATTTGAAGCGCTGATATCTGCTTGCAAATCTCACATTGGGTCACATTGTTGTTAAGCATGTAGGAAGCACTAATGTTACTGATGCAGTCATAGGCCGTGAAATTTTGAAAGTCATCAGATTATTCTACAGGGTGTTGCTCCTCTTGTGAGGCATTTCCTCTGCATAAATGAGTCATGGGCTCAAATGTCGACCTGGTAGAAAGAACCTTAAGGTGATATATGAGTTCTTGAATTATAGTTAGCACATATAACTGACATGTTTTTTAAACTGAAACTTACAGATCTTTAGGTAATTTGTTCTGCTGTCAGCGATTTTATTGTTCTCGTCTATAAATGCCAGTCACTCTCAAGTAATAAAGAAAGATGGTGAACAAAATATACCCGTCAAAATTTGAAAAATGATAATAAGCAAAGTGTGCTTTGAAAAATCAAATTATTCCAGGTTTGCTTTGGAAAAAATCTGTCGATATAGTGCTCAATTTCAGCAATCTCGAAGCTTCCGAAACAATAGCCATTGATCCTCTAAATGGATTCCCTGCGATGCTTCTGGGGTTTATTTATTGTCTTCGACTTGGCGAAGGTCTATATGATTAATATTACCAAAACGCCATTCCAAATTGAACCTCTCAGCATATGTCAGTTATATATCGCTTTATCTCGTTATTTATGCATCCCTTCACTTAACTCAATTTACTTCCTATTTATTGCATTTAAATACCATACTACATATACTACCTGTTAATAGTCCGGCAGCCAGCACGAGTTTTTGCAGGGAACGAGGCCGACAACGAGACTTTCACAGAATGATGTACACCTCATAGTCCGGCAGCCAGCACGAGTTTCTGCAGGGAACGAGGCCGACAATGAGACTTTCACAGAATGATGTACACCTCATAGTCCGGCAGCCAGCACGAGTTTCTGCAGGGAACGAGGCCGACAATGAGACTTTCACAGAATGATGTACACCTCATAGTCCGGCAGCCAGCACGAGTTTCTGCAGGGAACGAGGCCGAAAGTGAGACTTTCACAGAATGATGTACACCTCATAGTCCGGCAGCCAGCACGAGTTTTTGCAGGGAACGAGGCCGAAAATGAGACTTTCACAGAATGATGTACACCTCATAGTCCGGCAGCCAGCACGAGTTTCTGCAGGGAACGAGGCCGAAAGTGAGACTTTCACAGAATGATGTACACCTCATAGTCCGGCAGCCAGCACGAGTTTCTGCAGGGAACGAGGCCGACATTGAGACTTTCACAGAATGATGTACACCTCATAGTCCGGCAGCCAGCACGAGTTTCTGCAGGGAACGAGGCCGACAATGAGACTTTCACAGAATGATGTACACCTCATAGTCCGGCAGTCAGCACGAGTGTCTGCAGGGAACGAGGCTGACAATGAGACTTTCACAGAATGATGTACACCTCATAGTCCGGCAGTCAGCACGAGTTTGTGCAGAGAACGAGGCCGACAATGAGACTTTCACAGAATGATGTACACCTCATAGTCCGGCAGCCAGCACGAGTTTCTGCAGGGAACGAGGCCGACAATGAGACTTTCACAGAATGATGTACACCTCATTTTCACGCTAGATTAAAAAGCTGCGCTTTATAGCAGGGATGCGGAGTCCTATCATTTTGATAGGACTCCGACCCCGAGTGGCAAGTATATAAGCCTAGTTTTTGAAAAATTAACTGGTAGCCTACATCATAGATCATTATAGGCTTACATGAACCTATTTTCAGGGATCATTGCTGCTGCATCAATTATCAATCATTTGCGATGAAAGTTTATCAAATGTCGCTTCAAGTTGGATGCATACGACTCGGCTCCTCCCATCTTGCTGATGAGTACTTCACACGGTTTTTCTCCAGTCTCTACCAGCCAGGAAAATCCTCATCCTTCTCCAAAAAATACTAGCACATTTTCGATTTTAATATGCGCTTTGGAGGAGCCATCACACACGATTAACGTGAGGGTAATGTTCTCAAACAAACTAATATCTTACTTTTGTCTCTGATGTGACCTTTGTCGCGTAGGTGTGATCGAGGCTAGGAAGGCTTGTCTTCTCTACTAAATCACCGAGTGAAAAGACAATCCTGTTTCTTTATCACGGTTCATTCCCTCAACTATTATAAGCTTTGCATGCACTGCTGTCTCTGTACTATTGTTTGACGGAGAAAGTTGACATCAAGACAATGACAGCTATATGCACGAGAATAAATAATTGCTTGTATTATATTATTTGGGGTGTAGTTATAGGCCGGAGTCCTATCATTCGATAGGACTCCGACTCCAGCAAAAATGATAGGACTCCGGGACTCCGACTCCAACTCCAACAGCTTTTGAAGCTGCATGCAAGCGAGATTGAAGCCGGATTTGCTTCAAAAGCTACTGCTAGAATCTCGATTGAGTCTTAAGTATGAATCTACCTCAAGACACAGGTACTAAGACAAATTCGGATATAGCAAGCATTCTGGTATTACGAAACGCAGCATTTTGGCCAATTTTTGCCACTTTTATCCACATTCTCGCATGCATCGCCGATCAGAAGCACCTGTGCAAGATATAAAATGACCTTCCATGTCAGAAATTATGACTCTAGATTCAGCACTTTTTACTTTATCAGAGAAAAAGAACAAAATCTCATTGACCGAAAAGTTCAGCTGCTTCCCATTGGATTTAAGTTATCTTTTCTTTGATCCTGTCGGACAAGAAGAGGAATCGGGTAGAGCTCGACAGACGATCAGACTCGTGATAGTCATAGGGTGCACATCATTCTCTAAAAGTCTCATTTTTGGCCCCCTTCCCTGCAGAAACTCGTACTGGCTGCCTGACAACAAGCTCCAATGAAGTGCAGTGCTCGCTATTTCGCGAGAATTCACTTAGCTGATCTGCTGAATCTCTACAGACTATAACCATAAGGTCATACGCTTTTTAATCTTTCCCATTTTGCGGGGACATTTGCCGCGGTGCCTGTCGTTGACAGTTGGAGGCATTTCTTTGATTTGTTCTCAGTCATTTCTTTGTTCAGATTAGAATGTCAACGTTGCAGTCTAGAATTACGAAACATACATTTCTGTGTATAAAAAAAGAACTAGTCAGACAATAGAAGTTATGACGTCATCATTAAATGCTGTTTCGTCGAATTTCCTCTTTCTACTGTCAAATATGTGAATACAATCTCCACTTCGTCATTGTCCAGGTCCTACATATTAACTCATCTTTTAATGCGCTGTTTCATTACGGAGTGTATCCATTTCCTTGTATACAGGAAATTTGATAAATAAAATAAAATTTGTTTCCTGTTATCGTCAAAGTCACATGATTCGCAAAACCGTTCTCATCACATCCTGCAGAGCGATCCTCTTATTACGCGTGTTCGAATATTGTAGGCTAGTCCACACATACTTTATCTCACTGGTGCATTAGGTTCTGAGAATAGAACTTGAAGGGAAAGTTATTCCGACATCAGCAAGATTTACACCATGGTAGGCGAAATACGTCAGCAAGCTCTGACACAACTTACCATCGAACAGTGTTTCAGATAGGACCTACATGCATTCGTATAATTGAGCAGTTTACCGAAATTCCAGTAATAAAAATAAATAAACGTTGTTTATACTCGGAAGCACATTAGGCACGGAGACTTTCTTCCATGTGGCCGAGTTGTCATTTACCACTCTCATTCTTTTTCGTGCTGAGTGTTTAGCAAGAATGCAGAGTGTACCTATTTTAGAAGTCTTAGGTTTGACCCGACCAAGATTTGAACCAAGGTCTCCCGGACGCAGAGCGAACACTCTACCACAAGGCCACAGCGCCGGTGGTAGACATGTGCTGTATTGCAAGTTCTAATACAGGGAAGCGTTTTGCAAAGGATAGTTTTCTGGTCGTCAATACACTGCACGTGCGTACATCTAAAGAGTTTCCTATCGAATATCTAGATAATTCGCAAATTAATTTTTTCTACAGTACATGTGGGCCTATACTGTACCCACCATCATTTACAGATTCAATTTTAAGTCACATTCATTTACTAAAATCACTTTATGACGGTCCTGATGTATTTTTGATAGGCGGCGTCTTCTGCATTTCAAGAATTTCACGAAGGATCTGACATATTCAGACATCAGATGAAGTTTATGGATTTGGAGGACATTTCAAAAGTTTTGTTTAAATCAATTTAATGTACAACTTCTATCAAGCCAGTTCGACTTTATTTTCAATGTAAATTGTATCTCTCGGAGATAAAACACGATTCTTTCTTCTTTCCATGTGTATAAACCTCTGCAGAACACTCTCAAAGGGATACACTGTGTCCGTCATGGAAATCACTGAGACCACAGTTAATATTGCACAGAAGTCAGCGGATGACAAGCAGTTCAGTCAATGAGAAATGAGTGAATTGCGCTATAAAAAGTCCGAAGCTCCAGAGGACATATGACTTGAAACTCAACAATTTGGAGCATATCAAGTCGCTAATCAAAGTCGCAGTCATAAAAAGTTAATTGATTGCCTAGCTTCCCATTTTTGTTAATTGACTGCACAAAACTGAAGAAATTTCTGCTTCATTTCATTGTCCGAATTATGGTCAAATTAGATCTACATTCAGAAGCATCGGTAATGACTTTTATGCTTCTCTAATATCGACTGAAGGATTTATCCGCCACGTAGAATAGATCATGCAGCTGACACTGATATTTCTCCTATCAGGACATTTTTTGATTTCTCAATAATCCTCTATACCTGTATTCTTTGACTCTGATAACAGGACGCGACACGCGCGCCTATTATGTAGTAATTCATTCATTTTCAACAACTTTTACAACAAATATCAACGCTATGTCGAATCTCTGCTCACCTCCTGTCTAGGATTCTTCAACTAAATATAATAATTAACGGGCATTCATTGAATATTACTTTAATAGACACACTACTGGTATATCGCCTAAGTTATTGCGTCTGTAATGATCAATCTTTAGTCACCTAAATTTTAGTTACTTGATTTTTCCGCGATAAACGTCGTCAGATATTTGTTACCAGTGGTATTAAGCCACCAAATTTTATGAATTTCGCTATTACTGATGTTCCTATTGTTGATTGTTGAAATTCTAGGTATTTTTTTTTCGATGACAGACTTAATTGAAGCATACATGTCAATGCTATTTCAAAAAAGAATCTACCAAGATTTTTGTGCTCCGTCAGTTAAAGCCTTTTCTGACTGTACCCGAAATGGTAACAATTTACAATAGCTGTGTACGTAGTATTTTGGAATATGGTGCGCCGTTGTTTGTAGGATTGAATACCACACTTGCCAACATAATTGAAAATGTTCAAAGTCGATCTCATCGAACTATTTGTGTGTCCTATCAATGTAATTGTGTATATTTTGTGCCGCTTTCATATCGACGACTGATGATTGGAGCATCTTTATGTAAATGTATGGCCAATAATGAGGATCATGTTTTGCATCACCTTGTTTCGAAAAAATTTCAATATTCTAACAAGTACTGCATGCCGGAATGTTCTTTAGTGTTGAGAGGAAACTGTTTTATCTTGACAATGATAGGATTATTCAACACAGGTTTCTGTAGTTGATGTTGCGTTACTTTTTCTTATGTGACGTTGCTTTCTCCCTTGTAGATTTTGTTAGTTTTCTCACATTTTATGAATAATTCCTTTGATCTTGATGTTGGTTTGTAAAAAGCCTCACGCTTCTCATTATTGATGCCATGCATGAATTAAATAAACGTTCATTGTTATTATTATAACATTGTGTTTACAAAAAGCAGCTTTTATTAATTATTTCAGGCGCACTCACTAAGGCGATTTGCCAGTAGTGTGTTTAAAGTGATATTTGATGAATGCCCGCTGAAATTTCACTAATTTGCTATTTGCAAGTTTCTTCAACCAGTTATTCATTGCAGGCCTGCGTCATCTTTTACTTGTCAAGAAATCAGCTGAGATTAATTGATTGACTGTTCAATAACTCTAATTTCAATTAATGGAAAAGTTCAAAATTAATTCTACATCAAAAACGACAGCTCTGCTTTCCAAATGAAAGTGGTCTTCGTGAGACGAATCAGTGATTGAGACTTCAGAAAATCCTTCTATGTTCTTTTGTACATAATTTCACTTTAGACGACGAAATCTCAATTGTGACCCATCATGTAAATCTTCAAAAATCAAAGTTAGCTTCTTCTGATTTTCAAATTGTCCACAGAAAGCAGAAATTACATGTACGTTGGCAGGGCCTGTCCTTCAGCTTTCGAGAAGGTAATCAAGTGAAGAATATCAGATTTATGTACTCAGAAGCGTGGATGCAGTGAAACTGGTCTTTCTAAATTCTCTTGACCGGTGACCTGTGGTAGAGTCCTTCCTCTGCGTATCCTGGAAATGAGTTCAATTTGGAGGGGGTCAAAATGTCGAGTCAAGTACTTAGAATGAGAGTGATCATTAAAACTTTGCTTCATGGAAGTACGACGCTCGCCAAATGTGTTTCTGAGCCTTATGCCTTAACCCAGTTTGACTCTGTATCGTTGCGCCCGGACTTGGGTGGCATGAAAATCTGAGACAAGGTCACGAAATTTATCGTTTTATCATCAAGGAAAGTACCGAGCGTGGGCAAGTTGTGTGATCGCTTTATTCATCAGTTGAAATATCAAAATATTAGGTGTAAGCAAGGGGGTAACCGGGGCAATGCAAAGTGTGGGCAATGTCCCCATCTTTTGTCTTGATAGCTGGTAATGCTCAAGAGCTTCCACAAAGTTGCCAAGAGTCAAGCGATAAATTCTTTCACACAGGTCGAGATAAAGCATTCATTCGGGCCGGGGCCAGATATTTTGTAATCCACATTTTGACGGTTCCATCTCAGGTTTAGACGCATGTAAAATAATAATAATACCCTGTACCAACATTCTGCATAAATTTGACGCACTTAGAACTACATCGCAAAGGAAGCGAAAAAGTAGTCATCAGATTAATATGACGTTCTTTGGATTGCATTTATAGGTATAATGTGGATGTAATATGTGATTCATAGGTTGAAAACTAGAACTGGAAGAGGGCCCGGGTCTTGGGTTGGCCGGGCAGAGTCCGGCCCTGAAATATCTAGTCCCCGGACCGATATTTATTATGTCTGGAATGAGAAATATCTTCCTCACTTGATCATTTTCATTTGCTGGCTTAACAACTTGGTTCTTGAATGATAATCTGAAATAAATACCGGCATACGACGGAATTGTCATAAACATGCCTTCTCAACCAGAAACAACAATAGATAGAAGATTAGCAGATAACATTTCTCTGAAATTTTGTTCAAAGGAGTCGATTGAATATTTAGTTCAACATTTGACGCAATTATCTCACTTTTCAAATTGGCTTCCTGTCTTCCGTGCAATTTGTTTTCCAAGCTTTAACCAAACTATAACTTACAACAATGGCAGCTATCGGCACATCAAATAAGATCTGCATTATATATGATAGACGCTATACATGCACAACATGTGAAAAACAACAAATGAAAATTCACTGTGCTAAATGTTCAATTTACTTAACTACTCAATTAAGTTATTAATTACTCAATTACAGCTATCAATTTACTTACAAATGGTATCCAAAAGCACACGATCATGTAATCAACAATTAGACTTTTAGAATGATTCTTCAGGCGATTACATTCAACTTACGTAGTTTATATCTTCATTAAGGATGGTAAAGACGATGCACTTCCTCGCTCGAACCCAGATACAAAATTTATCAGGGCCAAGTCGGGCCCGGGCCTGAATATTTTGAAGTCGATGGGGGCCCGGGCCGGGTTCGGGCCGAATAAAGTGGCCCGCTTCCAGCTCTGTTGAAAACCGAGAGAGCTAGAATCAAATTTCGATCGGTCGAAACTTCTTCAGTAACGCTATGTTGACAGGATCTATAAGAGAATTTTGTGACGAAAATATAAATAAAGGATCAAAGTTGTTTGACATTAATTTCAATAATATTTTTCAGAAACTGGGACTTCCTTCATGTGTAGAACACACTGATATTTTGCATTCCTTCACTAAATCAACATTGCTCTAGGTCAGTTCACTTCGTATGTATGTTTTAAATGAGTGCGTGGTAAACTGAGAATTTGGTTACTTATTATTGTCTGCGAAGGATTTCAGGATGAAAGTGGGAGCAGATTTCCCCCAATCTTTACGACAAATCACGGCGGACGAAGCGACGCAATCATCGGCAGAAACAATAGGCTGTCACAAACTTTTGTTTCACCCCATCCCTCGTTGCTAGCGGGGGATCTGCATCTCTTGTTCCGAGTGCGCGACTTCTCAATTATCTTGCTACGAAGACGCGTTGGGGAGCGCAACAGGATAGCAATATGCGCAGTGGGGAGTCGGGATTTATTAAACCCAGAAGACAGGAAGTTCGTCAGCATTCATCCTACTCATCGCGAACAGCGACAGGGATACGGTTATGAGCAAGCATCCGATTCGGACAATGTTCAAATCCTGCATCGTTCATATCTTCAACACATGTTGCTGTTTCTCCTCAATAGATTATCTCTCTCCCATTTTACGGATCAGAAATCAAAATTCAGCAATTAGAATTACACTCGGAGGAGCATCTGCAGAGAGATGCGAGCACAGATATCTGACACTGTGATATAAGGCTAGAGGACTTCAGATCTGCAGAGAAATGTGAGCATAGATATCTGACACTGTATGATATTGGGCTAAAGGACTTCAGATCTCTAGAGATGTGCGAGCACAGATATCTGACACTGTGATATTATGCTAAACTAAAGGACTTCAGATCTGCAGAGAGATCACCTTTAGGAAAGGAAGAGAACACCCTTCCATTCGGACTGACTCATTCCGACTCTCACAAAAAGAGAATAATGAATCCGATGAACAGTTTTGAAAATTGGATGTGCTCTTCTTTCGAGGAGTTTTATTCAATTCACCTCTCCTACAGAAATCGGATCATACCAGCAATCATGAAATCAAGCACATCCATGAGTTGTCGGCAGCTTTGTGATCATGTACAGACTTGCACATAGACCGGTGGCTGATAAGAATTGAAACCCTCGACAGGTCTTGAACTTTTCAATCTCTTCTGGTTCCTGTCTTCCTGTTCTGCAGGCTCCCTCCTGTTGCTTCGTAACGTAAGATGATTGTCTTCCTGATTAAAGATCGGACCGTTGTAGCTCCCGGGTGGCACGTGGATTACCGATCGACGCAGCATCCTTCTGATCCACCTGTGGTGACAATCGAATCCCAATCAACTCTAATGCGGTGTCACTGTCAGAACAATGGTGTCATTAGCGCCATGGCCTGGCCTCATGCAGTTCGAACCGGAAACGCCGCGCCCACCAATACAGCCCACCCACCGGTCAGTCAATAATCCGGCCACACGTGCGATGCGCGTGCCAGTCTGATCTATAGACACGCAGGTGTAAAGAGGATCCATCGGGCGGACCCGGACCAATAGAGCGCGACGGCTGCTGCACTGTAAACCGTTGACTGACAATTGACAGACATTTATCCTACAAAATCTATTTTGTCAGTCATTGTTAGTTCTTGTAGGAAGATTGCCACTGAACACCTACAATATCTGACAAAAAGCGACAAAATGAATAACAATGAATTATATAGCTTAAATTTTATCAAAAAATGTAGGCAATTGATTAAATTATGTCAAAACAAATCATGGCTTTGTCACACAATAATACAGATTGCCCAAAAATCAAGCAATCACTAATCGAAAAAATCAATCAATATTCAGCAGTTTTTGTTCAGTTAATTTGCATACAAAGCATCTGTTTCGATGTCGGTGGAGAACCTACAAATTCGTCGGATATCGCAAGATATTGGAGGTGTGATTTTGTTAGTAATTTTGTAGGATAATTGTCGGTCTACGGTTTGCAGTGTGGGTGAAGACAGATGCAACGGATTCAAAACAAGCAACTGAAAACTCAGAACCGCACATGAGGGATGCGGTACCAATCATGCAGTCTCTCCATGTTATTGCAGTTACAGTAGTACAATTCTTGACAAACATGCCATTCGTCCACTACCGAATCATTCCAATAGCCACAGATTTTGCGAATTCGTCTTCGTGCTTCATCTAAAGACAGCAAATTTTGCAACTATGCCATGTTTAAACTTATCCAAACGTTGACACCGTGTAAGAGGATAAACGATATCTTCATATGGTCATGCTAGTGAGGGCACATAGAAATTTGTTTAGGAGTAAGATCGACTTTGAAATTTAACAGTTGACATTGATTATTAATGAGCAGGGCAATTTTTTATGATCCAAAACTCGAAAAAATAAGACCTAACAAACCCTAAAATATAACCAAATATGACATAAAAACTCAAAATGTGACCAAAGTATGACCTAAAAATCTTTAAATACAGAAAAAATTATGCTTCAATTTTCAGGCAAAGAGTTAAAAAGATCAATTTAAGACAAGAAAAACGATTTATTTCAAACTTTTGGCACAGCATGCCCATTTACAGCTTGTTGTACAAAACAGTGATGAAATTTTCTTCCTATCATGTTTGATAAAGTCTGTCTTTGCATAGTATCACCCATCACTCTAAGAGCTGAATCATGTTGTCCCCATTTATAAACAGAAAGGAGATAAATCATTAGTTGAATCTTATCGCCCTATTTGTATTCAACCCGTCATTAGTAAGATATTTGAAGAAATATACGCAGACATTTGAAATCTCTGATTTGTGATCAACAACATGGATTTTTGCCGAACTAATCAAATGCTACCAATCTTTTGTGCTACAAAGACTTCCTTTCGAATGCGCTAGATGAACTCTTCAAGTGATTTCAAGTGAACTCTGTGTATACTGACTTTCATAAAGCTTTCGATAGTGCGCCTCATTCATATTTGTTGATGAAGCTAAAAATGCAATTTGGTGTGATTGGTACAGATCTCGACTGGTTTAGAATATACCTGTCTGACAGATTCCAACGCGTGGTTCTAAGAAGTGTTGAATCAGATTGGGTTTCGACCAAGTCGGGAGTGCCTCAGGAACGGCTGGACTATTACTCGCAAGTTTGGTGTCCCGACGCTAAATATTCAATAAATACGATTGAACAATTACAGAAGTCGTTTGTAAAGCATCGGTGCTTTAAAACTAATGTGATTTATAAATCTGACAATTCTGTAAACTTTTGTGACCTTTTCAACCTGACTACCTCGGAAAAGAGGCGCGCAATACATGACATTGTATTTTTTTACAAAGTTATAAGAGGTATTGTGAATTATCCATATCTTGTATCTTCAATTCCTTTCCATGTGCCTGCTCGCCGTACGAGATAATCTTGTACATTTTCTGTCGGATCAATACTAGGAAAAATGACTTCATTCCTAGAGGTAGCACGCTATTGAGCTCACTCGCTGACATTGATGTTTTTAGTATGTCCCTGTACAATTTAAAGATCACTCTACGCTTTAACTAGTGCGAAATGTGAATTATGTTACTTTTTTATTATTTTTATGTACTTTTTCTCACTGCTTTCCTTTTACATGCTACTATGGTGTAGCATTTGCTGTGTGTACCAGATTGACTGTTATTGGCTACAAGCCGTTGTCATCTGCAATAAATACAAAAATATATAGCATCTTCTTCAACATGGAGAAGAACGCTCTACCGAAGCAGCGATTGGCTGGCAAGGAAAGACAGACGAGCCAATCCTGGCGCCCCCAGTAGCATTCATATCTGTAGGCAATGCATGCATTGGAACTGTCCTCAGAGTGCATGGCGCTGCTGAGAAGACCAATATTGCGGTCATTTCTATATCTACTTCCCGGCTACTCTAAAAGTCTAATAACAGCAAAATGACCAAAATATGACTACATATGATGAGACACAGAAAATAAGACAATATTACCTCACCCTAAAAATATGACAAAATATAGAATGTCATAAAAATCGCCCTAGAATGAGATAATTGTTAAGATCTTCTGTCATACAAAGACAGAAATTTTCAAAATCGTCTTTCTTTATGTTTGCGTGAAGAAGTTTGACATTTTGAACAGTTTCTTTAAGTCCTTCACAATATATATGGACAAATGTATTGATTTAAATTTTGTAATGATTTCATTTTAATGATAAAAATTATTGAAAGACAATTGACGTTTTTGCATAACAAATACAAATAAAATTCTGTGCTAATTATTACGGAAATACATAATAATCAATATACCATACAAAACTTTGGAGTTTCAGGTACATTTTGCTGCAAAATAATTGGCGATCCGATAAATGTAGCGTCTGTGACATTGATTTAAAACCAGGTAAGGACTTTAAAATCACTCTGTACATCGTACTTATTAGAGTTTAGCCTTTGCAATTGTCTCCACTATTTTTTTTTGCGATCTTTGTGACATTCGTTCAGCCTTCAACGGGATATCACTGTTCAGTTTCCAAAACCAGCGAATTTAGGCAGAAACGTTACTCTCAAGATATTTATCAAATGTGATAAAATGTAACTAGACTTTAGCAAGCGATATAAAAACTTACTTTCTATTACACAAGTGATTTATTCCAAAACTTTATGAAGTCACTCTCATGCGATTCTAAATATACCTGCACATTCTCTTGTTATTATACATTTCGGCAAATAATTGTATAAGCATTAACTAATGCCACAGTTCACGAATCACAGGGAAACAAGCTCCTCTCTTCCTTTCTCTCTCCCTCTCCTCTCCTCTCCTCTCTCCTCTCCTCTCCTCTCCTCTCCTCTCCTCTCCTCTCCTCTCCTCTCCTCTCCTCTCCTCTCCTCTCCTCTCCTCTCCTCTCCTCTCCTCTCCTCTCCTCTCCTCTCCTCTCCTCTCCTCTCCTCTCCTCTCCTCTCCTCTCCTCTCCTCTCCTCTCCTCTCCTCTCCTCTCCTCTCCTCTCCTCTCCTCTCCTCTACTCTCCTCTCCTCTCCTCTCCTCTCCTCTCCTCTCCTCTCCTCTCCTCTCCTCTCTTTCTCCTCTCCCCTCCCTCTCCTCTCCCTCTCCTCTCCTCTCCTCTCCTCTCCTCTCCTCTCCTCTCCTCTTCAAATACTAATATCATGTATCCTATAGTCCACAATTTAGATTGCAAAACATCTGGTGTAATTTATTTAATAAGTTGTTCAAATTGCAATATTCGGTATGTTGGGCAGACTTCCAGACCTTTGATGCGTAGGATCCTTGATCATATTTCAGCCATTCGCAACAAAAATATTACTTACTCAAGCCCAGCTGAGCATTTTAACATTCCACCCTGTTCAATTGATAATTTCCATTTCTGCGGTCTAGAAATTTGCAAAAACGAAATTAAAAGACTTCACAGAGAAAATGTCTGGATCAATAGATTAGACACTGTTAACAATGGCTTGAATATCGCGTTAAATGTTAATACATCAAATGAAACTAAATTGATTCCTACCACTTAGTCATTGTTCCGATCGCGTTGCTGATACAATTCATGGCATTTGTTCAGGAATTACTAAAACTACTAGAGTCTTTACTAAACATAGAAATCTCAAACAACTATTGTCACATAGGCCTAACTAAGGTTGCCACTTAGCTTCATCACTCAATCTGTTAATCCATGTCAATCAATTCATCGATCCATTTGTCATTCAGCATAAGCCTGTACACTGAACCCTTCAATCCATAATTGTAAATAATAGTCTTCTGATCACATTTCATGTATCTCCACTCATTCTGTACCCATAACCCTTTCATCATTTCATTTCATTAAAATTTACCCTCGAGGATTGAGAAAGACCTCGAAACCCGGGTCTCCTCGCATCTGCGTTTTTCCTGACTATAGTAGCGGACCATAGCGTGAGTGGCACGAGGGAGAGCTGTCTAATCTTCTCTCCCTCTTTCTCTCTCTACTCTACCCCTCTCTGCCACATCGGACATTTATTTCCCAATAAGTTATTCTCAAGTATTCCTTCTAATCCGCATTACTTTATTCCCTACTTTTTATTTTCAGGATTTTGCGCAAACTATTTGAATAAGAATAGAATAGAAAATGGAAAATGAAAATCAAACATTGACATAAAAAATTTTTTAAATGCGTTTAAAAGGTTTTTTAAACGTTAAAGTTAAAAACTTAAAATTTAAAAAGTTTTTTCACCATAAATCTGCACTTCTAATAGCGTCAAATGTTGTAAAACGGCCCTCCCAGACAAATCTTGTCTTTTTGTAGAATGGTTCATGCTGTGGACGTTACTTAAAACCCCTGTGGACAGTAGCTTCTCTCAAAGAACTGCGGGCTGGGCAGCAGGCTGGTCAATACTGTCCGCATCTCAAACGCTGCCCATTCCTCCGTCATATCTGTATTCCTTCAATCCAACCAGCAAGAAAATGCAAGAGCTAAGAAAAAATGGAAACTGTTTGGGAAACCTCAATCAGATTGACCCAGATGAACAGAATTGACGATGTCGTTCACATTTTCACGGCGAAATGGAATCTATCACTTAATTTGGCGCTTAAATGACTAGAAAAATATTTCTCCAGACATGCCTGGCCGGTGGAAGAGGAAGGAAGAAGATAAAGAGGTGAGGAGTTCTATCAGTTCCGGATTCAACATGTGCCGTGGTAGAAGCGCTTTCAGGATAAGGACTGTCTGTCATTGCAAGCGACATCTTCTCGCTGTCACCAACCCACTCAATGTGGGGGCAAGACCACATTCCCAATGAAGATGGACGTCTGCAAGTTCCGATCTCGACGCCTGAGAGATACGGCCAGTGAATGATTATTCTTGCAAATTAAACAGATTCTAGTCACTCCAAATCCAGTTTTTTGTTCTTGTAGAAACTGATGTTTTTCGGAGGAATGCAGGTTATCAATTCAGATAGCAGTTTAAGCAGTTCATGCAGAGCGGCCTCGCACTGATATCAGTACAAGATATCAAACAGTCATGCAGCAAGTCAATCAGGGCTCATGCAGGACTTCACTCAGGGGCTCATGCAGGACTTCACTCAGGGGCTCATGCAGGACTTCACTCAGGGGATCACTCAGGACTTCACTCAGGGGCTCATGCAGGACTTCACTCAGGGCCTCATGCAGGACTTCACTCAGGGGATCATGCAGGACTTCACTCAGGGGATCATGCAGGACTTCACTCAGGGCCTCATGCAGGACTTCACTCAGGGGATCATGCAGGACTTCACTCAGGGGATCATGCAGGACTTCACTCAGGGGCTCATGCAGCGAGTCATTCAGGCGTTCATGCAGCAAGTCATTCAGGAGTTCATGCAGGACTTCACTCAGGGGATCACTCATGACTTCACTCAGGGGCTCGCTCAGGACTTCACTCAGGGCTCACTCAGGGGATCAATCAGGGGCTCATGCAGCGAGTCATTCAGGCGTTCATGCAGCAAGTCATTCAGGAGTTCATGCAGCAAGTCATTCAGGAGTTCATGCATCAAGTCATTCAGGGGAACATGCAGGACTTCACTCAGGGGCTCACTCAGGGGATCATGCAGGACTTCACTCAGGGGCTCATGCAGGACTTCACTCAGGGGATCATGCAGGACTTCACTCAGGGGCTCATGCAGGACTTCACTCAGGGGATCATGCAGGACTTCACTCAGGGGATCATGCAGGACTTCACTCAGGGGCTCACTCAGGGGATCATTCAGGAGTTCATGCAGGACTTCACTCAAGGACTCAGGGGCTCACTCAGGACTTCACTCAGGGGCTCGCTCAGGACTTCACTCAGGGCTCACTCAGGGGATCAATCAGGGGCTCATGCAGCGAGTCATTCAGGAGTTCATGCATCAAGTCATTCAGGGGAACATGCAGGACTTCACTCAGGGGCTCACTCAGGGGATCATGCAGGACTTCACTCAGGGGATCATGCAGGACTTCACTCAGGGGCTCATGCAGGACTTCACTCAGGGGATCATGCAGGACTTCACTCAGGGGCTCATGCAGGACTTCACTCAGGGGCTCACTCAGGGGATCATTCAGGAGTTCATGCAGGACTTCACTCAAGGACTCAGGGGCTCACTCAGGACTTCACTCAGGGGCTCATGCAGCAAGTTATTCAGGAGTTCATGCAGGACTTCACTCAGGGACTCACTCAGGACTTCACTCAGGGGCTCATGCAGCAAGTCATTCAGGAGTTCATGCAGGACTTCACTCAGGGACTCACTCAGGACTTCACTCAGGGCTCATGCATCAAGTCATTCAGGGGATCATGCAGGACTTCACTCATGGGATCACTCAGGACTTCACTCAGGGACTCAGGGGATCATGCAGGACTTCACTCAGGGGCTCACTCAGGACTTCACTCAGGAGTTCATGCAGGACTTCACTCAGGGACTCATGCAGCAAGTCATTCAGGAGTTCATGCAGGACTTCACTCAGGGGATCACTCAGGACTTCATTCAGGGACTCAGGGGCTCACTCAGGACTTCATTCATGGACTTAGGGGCTCACTCAGGACTTCACTCAGGGGCTCACTCAGAGGCATGGGCTCCGCCAACAGGGGGTCACATGTGTCTCCCCTAACTTTTTTGATTAAGTAGTATAAAATGCTGTAGAGAAACTGCATCATGTCACCTTAAAAATGATGTATCAACGAAAGCGAAAAACTTGCTGGACAAATTAGAATCAGCAAATACTTTCATACTTATTTCAATTTCGAAAGCTGTTCTTGCTCCACTTGAAAACTTGAGAACTCTTCTTACAAATAGGAATAAAATAGTGTCTGATATGATCATCGAAGGAGATAGATACCACAAAGAAATTTATTCAGTCCTCGCAAAAATGCGAAAGTGTTACTGCTGACGCTTGGACGAAAGTTGGAAAGTTAAAGTTAAGTCCACCAAGATTACCCATCGCCCGATCATTCACATGTGATTCCTACTCACCAGAATCTCAGCAAGAAATAGATAAATACTTCAGAACTAAATTCTATAAAGGTTTAGACTTTGCTTGACACAGATCTCGACACGTTTCAAACAGGAATCTATTAAACAATGTGTGATCCTAGAATCTGTTTCTCTTCACACCGAAAATGAAACGTTTCCAGACTGTCTGCTCAAATGTCGAAATATTCGAACAGTTTGATTTCCAGTCATTTCCTAAGATAAGCCTAACGCAGGAAAGCAACTCGGATGTAAGTCTAACAATTGGCAAAATTGTTCAATCTTTAAGAAGAACAAATAGAAATTTTTTATATGAACATGAGTACCGAATTTCATGTGCAACTACAGTGCACTGCTTTCGATGTTTCCATCAATTATGTTGTGCATTATCACATAAAAATCACAGCTGATTCGGTGTCGAAACAACAAGAGATTGAGCAATAAAGACCCTGAAGAGACCGATTTCTTCAATATAATTGCAGCACTGTGTCGATTTAGCGGTTTGATCTGGCATTTAAAATTATCAAACATAGCATAAGAAGGCCTCCAGTCATAGAGTAGGTATATTAGGTAGAGTCATAAATGCGTATTTATTAAAGCCCCAATATACACTTACGATTTTATTAAATGAACTCGAGGTGAATACAGTTGGGTATTGCTACCAAATGCAAGATATGCAAATATTTGCAGTTTTGAAGAAATTACCACGGAATTGACTGATCATGATTGTAATGCAGAAGGAATGATGACATTTTACAGATCCTCCGCGACGTGACAGCCTTGAAGAGGTAATGTTCGTTAAATTAACAATTCGATAGGTTGCTATTACTTTCATGCTCAACCTCAAGAGAATTTTCTAAAGCGTGATCATGCAACCTGCACCAATCAACATAATCAAAGACAATTAATTTAATTAACATTGAAATACGCAACAGTCCGTATTTCGCGTATACGTATACGTAATATTCCGTATACGCAACATTCAGATTGAAGAAATGAAACTTATAAATTTGGTGAATCATAAAATCATGCCGATGAAAATAGAATGGAAAACTTGAATTTTCAGAAAAAAGAAAGCACAATACGATCTCCATTTTTTCATAGAGACTTCCATTATAATGCGGCTCATGAAATTCCCATGCAAATTAGGTCAATTTCCGCTTAGATGGGATGCTTATTGGCAAATATTCATTCCTCTTGATTTCCAACTTGCTTCATACTACTTATAACGGGGTGTCATCTCGGTAGTATATAAATTTGCAAAATTTTAGCTTTTCAAAAACTGCTCAAATAATTATTTTGGGTCGCAGGAACGTGATCTCCGCAAAAAACTGAATCTTTTGATATAAAAATTTTCACTGTATACAGATACTTTTTGAGTCGATGCTCTACGTACTGGTGTCTTTTCCGAAAATTAATTGCAATAAACCTGAAGATTCGGAAATTTCTCTGTGAAACAAACTCCTGCAAATCTTCAGCACATTCTATTTTTGCGTCTCGGAGATTCCTGCTCCTTTGCAACACGTGTAACCACAAGAGATCAGCACGCAGGATTGCATTTTATTTATCAACTGCACAGCACGCAGGGCCAAGTAGTTAATGGGAGCTGGCTGATGAATGAGGCAGTTTTTTTATCCTGCTGTCCGCGACAGAGTCGTGTCAATCAGTGAATGCTGGCGTCGTCTTGTCCACCTCGCATTGACGATTTCGTCTATCAGTACTGACAGTAAGGATGAATTCCACCTGTCAGTCATTCAGTGATCCGGTACAGCCTCACTCTGCACTGATCTGAACACATGCTTCCTGACACGTTCATGAAGTCAATTCATCACTGCATTGACACCTTCGGGGAGACTGAGGAGTGTGGAAGTGATGATCTTTGAATGTGCATTGAAATTGAATTCAAATGAACAGAGAAGCTGATGTGGACTTTGCTGAATTTTATTGTAAAGAGAATTTGATTTGACTTCAATAAATCTGAGCTTTAGTGAATTGCTGTTGCATTTGCTGATAGTTTTTGCTGTATCTTCGTTAATTTATATTCAGCTAATTTTGTCAAGATATTTTGAATGTTCATTTATTAGTTTGAATATGAATGTTCCTTAAATTTCTGCTTCATATCTGTTCAATGTTTGAGTTAACTTGCCAAGAACTTCAGGCGAAATTCCATTGGAAATGTTTATCTCTCTACACTGTAAACCGTAGACCGACAATTATCCTACAAAGTTACTGACAAAATCAACCGACGATTGTCACCTCCAATATCCTGCGATATCCGACGAATTTGTAGGTTCTCCACCGACATCGAAACAGATGCTTTGTATGCAAATTAACTGAAGCCTAAATTTTTTGATAAAATTTAAGCTATATAATTCATTGTTATTCATTTTGTCGCTTTTTGTCAGATATTGTAGGTGTTCAGTGGCAATCTTCCTACAAGAACTAACAATGACTGACAAAATAGATTTTGTAGGATAAATGTCTGTCAATCATCAGTCAACGGTTTACAGTGTACATTTCAATCAATTCTAATTGAATTCTTATTGAATTGTCCAATGATTTTTCAGGCTAGAATCATATTTCTACTAAGTGATATCAAAGATGTCAATACTTCGCACGCAACATTAGTGTGTTTTGATGGATTTCGAAATAACGCTTATCTAGCCCGCTATTCGTTCCGGGATATATTCGCATTTTGTCTCAAACATTAAACTTCATGCCATTTTAAGCAGTGTTGGAAGCTATTACTTCTTTGGACATAGAAATAAGCAATACCATAGATAGTCTCACTTCCATGCCCTAAGACCCTTAATGGTGTTGTGACTTCCGTAAATCTCGTTTCATAATAATCGCTGAGAAATATTTCAAATTTAGCAAAAATAACAATGGAATCAATACATGTACACACGTACTATACATTATAGTATTTTCTATCAATTTCGCGGTTGAGCGTTATCAGAATCCTCCGGCAGCTGAAGTTCACCATTGATTTTGACATTTCAACCTCAAAACACGACAGGCAACCCTTAATTCACAATGAAGTTCTGATTCGAATGAATTTCAGACATATTGAGCCAATCACAATGTAAGTTCAGCTCATCTTGAATTTAATTCAAATTCATTTTGCATAGAATTTAAACTAATTTTGAGTTGACCCATTTATGTCCAAACTATTTCTAAAAGCCAATTTAATTTCTCCGATATTTGTTTCTCACGCAATTTGCGGGCGTACTATATTGATCGTAGGAGGTCCGGAGTTGTGCCATTAGAACCGCTAAAATGCTTTTTGGCCGACCTTTGGGGATAGCATTGCCTCGCAGCATTCAGCATAAATGCGTTCATTTGAATTTTCTGTTGAGTCTTCATGTGAATTTTTAAATAAATTATCTCAAACATTTGAAAATTTCTTGAAAATACTAATAAAATTTATGATTTGGTAAATAATAATTTGTATTCCGAAACGATTGCCAAAAGCATCAAACGTGAAACTTTTTGGAGATGGACAAAATTCTCTGAAACTGATACCTCTGTTCATTTCAGCATTTTTTGCGCAGTCTAGTCTGCCAAAATCATCATCCCTTTATAAAACAAAGCCAGTATCTATGTCTCCAAACAGACGATGTTGCACACTCAGCCATCATGAGCCATGTTTCGGCCTTTGGGCTTCATCAACTGGTAATATTTTCCATCAGTTTCACGTTTTATCAAGCTGATTCGTGAATTTGTACAAGATATCCGTGCATGTTTCGTTGGATCGCGGAACAGCCACAAACTTGTATCTCTCACATTAGTACGAACTGCAATTTGAGAAATAGAGTTCGAAATAAATATAAAATAAGTCAGAGTCTGAAGAAGATTAGATCGAAAATTTACTCAACTGAGTCTTTTCCTTTTCCCCGCAAGGCAATTATCGCGTACAAACAATGAACTTATACATTGAGATATTATTTCATTATGTTCGACCGTTGGAATTCAATGAAACAAAGACCGGTAAAATTTTGACTCAACGCTTAGGAAATGTCAAACACCTGCGCTACAGGCAGCCCGATGCCAACTCCGAAAGGCAATTTGTTCACGGATGGGAGAATCGCATGACATGAAAGAACCGCAGGTGTCGCGGAATTGCGCAATTTTCTCATATTCTGTGTTTATGCGACACTGATAAAGCGTCACTAATTGTATTATTTCTCATTTCAATGTAAACAAATGATCTTCAAGTTATCCATAAGAAATCAGCGAAGGATGGTAACATCTCTGTGCTGGACGCTGAGAAGCGGTGATAGCAAGGCTGAGGACACCCGTGGAAGAAGTCTTCGACAATCGTGTAACCAGGACAGACAGCAGGAGGGGTACAGCCAGATTAGCAGTTTCGCAATTCTAAAGATAAGAATTCTACCGCTGATACTGCCCTTCTTCGTATAAATTGTAATTAGTGAGGACATCGTGTTTGTTTTAGGACAGGAAGGGGACAAGAAGGGATGGGTCCAATGTTCGGAAAAATAACAGTTGAGAAGTCTCCCTTTCTGTGCTGTGATCACAATTAACTGTATAGTTCAGTCTTTCATTTAGGCTCGAATATTTACTATTGAATACACAGATAGTATCCGCTGGACCTCGAACTGCAACTGCGCAACTGATCCACCGAATTACAGAGTCCTCTGTGCTGTCTCAATGCAAACATTAACTGATTAGATGCTTTTGACAAAATGAAAATGAATATCAATTCACAAATTAGATCATTGTTGCTGATTTCCTTTGTTGTTTGAAATTGTTTGCAGCATGTTGAGAGCAAAAACTTATTAACGTCGGTGTTTCGTCGAAGCGGAAAACTTGTGGTCCAACAATATTCCCTACAGATTTCTTCTTATCAAAATCTAACAACCATTGAAATTATTTGATTCAAGTTTATATTGAAAAGTATACTCAAGTATTCGAAGCATACTCAAAACGTATATTATCCACGATTAAGCTATTCATGATAGTTTAAAAACATGCGCAGGCTTGTCGAACTTAAAATCTAAATAATCCATGAGAAAAGCTCAGATTCCTCGCCGCCGACGACGGCCGCCGATTTTTCTAAGTCTTAATCAGCAACAAAAGAACACCTTCTTTGGGACTTTGAAAAACCGGCGGTCACTGCTGTGCTTGCTCTGTTCTCATAGTATTCCGGCTTGCAAGTGAACTGATCTTGGGCCTGATATTCGAACAGAACCGAGTCTAAAAATGTCACAGCCGATAAATCACGGTATACAGAAAAATCAAAGAAATTCATTACTTTTAAGAATAGGTGATACAAAAAATAATTCAAAATGATGCAATCATTTATATATCTCTTCAATCGATGATACTTCTCGTCCTCATCACCAACTGAATTTGAAAAAATGTCGATGATTGAGTCTGGACAGTGCCTGGGTTGGAAGATTCTCGACAATGCAGGTCCGGGCCAGGTCGGGCAGTTTGTGAACGGGCCTGGCTCTGAAGATTCTCGGTCCGGGCTGCGGTTTCTGTGAACAGACCGAGTCGTACAGGAAAATTCTGACCCAACTATAAGTTTGCATGCATGCAGAATCTCTCCATTGCATGCTATGTGCAAATTCTGCAGGTGCAGTGGAAACCAAGCTTGTCTACCGATACAAACTTAACGCTACTCCGTCTCAATAGGCTTGTGAGATAAGAGCGTCCATTCGCAAATCCTTTTATTCAGATTTTTATTCACTGATCCCAGAAAAAGTTGGAGAAATCCACGAGGTTCATAAAACATTTCCTATGATTCTGTGAATTTCGACTTATTGTGTTCCGGAGGTGCCGCAGTTCTGCTTGATGTTCGTCTCCGCATCCATGTGGTGTCAAAGAGATAAAATGATAATCAGGAATCCTGCAGGGAAGCTGTCGGTCGGTTGACATGTTTATAGCGAATTCGGACATGATGTGGCCCAGTGTCGCCGTGTTTGACAGGAGAATCACGGTGATAGAGCGGAGGAATGGTCGCCATTATCCATTCCTTTCAAATAAATGTAGAAATCTATGAATTTGCAGATATTATGTTGCTCTAAGACTTTGCTCAGAGTAACGGCGATGAAATTTCATCTTTCCAGCTCACAGTCAGGAGTCGTGTTTAAGAAATTTCCACGATGTAATTTGGGTCTTACGCTTCAGCGTTTGACAAGAAATTGAAAACGTCAATGTCGCTCTGCAGGTGAACTTGTCATCACGACAGAATTGATAATACAAGGCTGATGAAAGCAGTCCAGGGTTATCGAAAGCCTCAAATTCAGGCCAAACACCGGCCGGTTGCGTGGGATATTTGCCTGAGCCGTCGGACATTACCTGAACGAAATATTCATACAAACTCAGATATGATGCTTGTAACTTTTCTTAAAGATTCTTTAAGTTAAAATGATGAGAAAACATTGTAGATATCTATCCGTAGCCGATATATACACAAGTTGGATTAACTTTTCAGCGTTAATTTCAAATTTCTTTTGTTGGAGTTGTCGGTTTGTCGGTTATGTTTGTCATTCCGATTAAGTTTCATTAAAGGAAGCGATCGAATCTGTAGAGCTTTAGAAAGAGAAGGAATCTGTGGATTTTAGGATATTTAGGAATCTGTGGAGGTTTAAAGTGATATTTAATGAATGCCCGTCGAACTTTCAATAACTTGCAAATTGCAAGTCTCAAATTGAGTCGGGCATGGCTGCAACTTTAAATAGGAAGTTGTGTCAATATTGAGAGATGTGAACTAGGCCTGCTGATGATTCCTGATATTAGATGAAATGGCAGCTATTCAGTTCGGCTCCCATTTCTCAACTGAGGATGCAACTCAATATTTAATTATTCTATTTACATTGTGTTTGCAAAAAGCAGCATTTATTAATTATCACAGGCGCACTAACTCCGGCGAATTACCAGTAGTGTGTTTAAAGTGATATTCAATGAATGCCCGTCGAAACTTCACTAACTTGCTAATTGCAAATCTTAGGAAGCAAAAGTCTAGAGATGTTTTCAATCATTCTCATTTTGTAATTGAGAGTTTATAGACCGAAAGGGTGAATGTTTTTCTATTGACATCCACTACAATTATCTATTTGTTCCACCAATTAACTTCATTTTATTCTGCAAGCTGCAAAATGAGGAATATAGTCAAGTGCAAAAGTGTTATGTCAGAGCAAAGTAAGACAATCAGTTTGTACTACGAGTCACAGAATTTCAGTCAGATACTATGCGTTTAATCAGAGTCTGCTTAAGTAATGCCTTGCTCCCTGCTTGTCACAACACTGAAAGACAGAATGCATCAAGAAAGTGCTTGCTGTGGAAAACACCATGACAAAATTCCTTGTAGTACAAAGAAGCAGAATCAGTTTCAAGAAAAATAATTTGTTTGTTTCAGCTAGCAGCAGTTTGTTACTTCTATATTGTAGGATTACAAAACTCTTGAAGGAATTTAGCAGCTTTGTCATTAATTCCAATGATGCTGTTGATGGAGGGAATCAAAATTATATCCCTCATAATTTAATAATATATTATATATAATATATAAATTATAAAGTATTATAAAATCTTACTATCAATTATTAATGAACAATATTGATATTAATGTTTTTTTTATTATTTCTCTTAATGATAATCATAAAAAGATAGTATAAGATAACTTTGGTTAGAAATAAAGCATCAAGAAATGGACATCAACAAACCGCAATTGTGCGTAATTGAGCTATGCACTGTAACCCGTAGACCGACAATTATCCTACAAAATTACTGACAAAATCAACCGACGATTGTCACCTCCAATATCCTGCGATATCCGACGAATTTGTAGGTTCTCCACCGAGGGAATAATTTTCTTAATAGTTTGTGAAGAAAATTGTTGAACATTTTTTCGATTAGTGATCGCTTGACTTTTGGGCAATCTGAATTTGTAGGTTCTCCACCGACATCGAAACAGATGCTTTGTATGCAAATTAACTAAACAAAAGCTGTTGAATATTGATTGATTTTTTGTATTAGTGATTGCTTGACTTTTGGGCAATCTGTATTATTGTGTGGCAAAACCATGATTTATTTTGACATAATTTAATTAATTACCTACATTTTTGATAACATTCAAGCTATAATTCACTGCTATTCATTTTGTCGCTTTTTGTCAGTTATTGTAGGTGTTCAGTGGCAATTATCCTACAAGAACTAACAATGACTGACAAAATAGATATTGTATAGGATAAATGTCTGTCAATTGTCAGTCAACGGTTTACAGTGTGGTACAATGTGGAAAAAGGAAGGCGACAATGTATCCCACAATGATGATATCTGCATCCATGCATGTGAAAATCTCAATCAGTGTATATCTACATGTGTATTCATACCATTGCTGCCGTTTTTTCCTACATTGGGCAACAATGTAGGACATTTTCAGGTGGCTACGCGCCCTCAAGTGTCCTACATTGTTGCCCTCAAAAATCCATGTTAATGTTATATTGTCCATTCTCATCAGCTGAAACAATGCGAAGAATCGGATTTCTGTCGGTAGTTCACTTGATTCTTATTTTAACGTTAACTAAACATGTTTAGCAATCGTTCGTGATGTTCTGGTAACTGGAAAGATGTAACCCTGAAGTTTAATTGCCTGCACAGCATCAGACCAGCACGACAATGACCTAAATGCATTGAAAACAATCCCAGCTCGGTCGTGAGAGCCCTTTCCTTGACTCAAATGAGTCGGTAGGTGAGATAATTATCGATTTCCGATGCGTTTGACATTTGTTTCTTCATTTTCGAATATCAGCTTTACCTTAAACGGAAAGATGAAGCTTCAGGTTAAAGGTGTTTAACTTCCGTCGTGTAATAAACTCAATTTCACTTGCTATTCGACCCCAAACACATCTGGCCCGTGCCTGAATCGTCACAGATGTGTCAGAATTGCGCAATCCTGTGACGGGCAGAACATATGTCTTTTGAAGTCGATTAACTTCTATAAACAGCCGCCGGCTGACAAAGAACGGAGGCAAGATGCCTCAGGGAAAAGAAATTTGAGGATAGAGTTTTGCAGGAAGAAATGTTTATTTCTTCAAATTTCTGACTGTTCAGCAGCATATGAAACATTTGGCGGGAAATGGAATTCTCACGATGTGGGGGCAGCTCATGACGTCATACAAACAATGACGGATCCACGCGACACTGCACAGGTGTGAGATTTCTGAATATTGGCACGAGCTTGACTTTTCCAGCATTTCATGATGAGAAATTGGAGATGTTTTTCCTGTCATCTGTTCTCTTCAATAGTGACAGCTCGATGATTTTCACATTGCGGAAATCAATTACTTTTGTATTGAATATTTTCCATTTTTATCGAATTCTTTTGTTGTTTAATATGAAAAACAGAAGATGCATAGCACCATTTTGCATTAGCTCATGCGATAGACAGATACCCTCAAGGAGAGCAGACAAAATTCCCCCGGATAATCCCCCCTATAGACGAATATTCCCTGGACAAAATCTCTCGCTCACTGTCCTTCCCGGAAAACCCCCTCAACAAAATTATCCTTGAAATAAATCACTTTGAGGACAAAAATCCCTTCAGACAAAATCTCTCCTGACAAAATACCTCTGGACGATTCCCCCATTGTGGAATACAGTCTGATCTGCATGTACGTGGTTCTATTGTGCAATAAAGTACAGCAGATTATTACATAGTTGTAGAATCGTATTTCAGAATCCCTTCAATATCTGATGGAATTGGTTACCACGGAAAATCTTTGTTAGAGAGGGATTCTATCGCGGATATCTATGGTTCTAATAATCTACATACTTTATAACGGATAGATGATAGCTACACGATTTTCTGACATAGCTCGTGAAATTTTTTGATATATTCCTTGGGGCCAAAGCCCTCGTGATTCATCAAATAATTTCCCTCTCTAAATCGCATAGCCATCTTCTATCCATTACGTAGCCTACATTTTTGTGCAGGTATCCAGTTTGCAGATTTCATGAGCATTTGTTGCGCTCCGCTATTTCCTTTCGAAGGAATTTTCATTCTCAATGGCATCAGAGTTGCAAAACAAAGTTAATCGAGCTGTTCATAAAGACTAGATAATAAATTTTGCCCTGGATACTTAAGTACTAAATTCCCTAGCAATCGTAGAAGCTGCCACGGACTATCAAATATCAATGGCACTGCAATTAATTGATTGCTGTCTGTAAATAATTGCAATGAATTGATTGATTATTTGTCTCCTTCAGTTTCTGAGATTCCATGTTCTCTCGGAGACATCACCACTATATCGTACAACCAAATAGCTTGCCGTTTCCATGTACTGCCACAGAAACATAATTTTATAATAATTCTCAAACTAGATTGACTAGTAGATGTTCTAGTTTTATTGAGTGTGCATGATTTTGCATTCACCTACTATAGTTTTTACCACCCATGTATCCACTTAAGCCAATCAACTATCAAAATAAGGCGGTCGATTGTATCATGTATAATCGATTGTATGATTATACCCATGTATCAGAATAGAGCACCGAAGTGTCATACTGCACCACCCAAGTGTAAATAAGTTCAGTCAAGTATCAAATAAATGCAATATATGCGTCTGAAACAAACCGATATTAAACGCTGTATATAGCCTCCGTTGAAGTAAAATATCAAAGTCGAGAATTCAACATGAAGAATGGTCTACTCAAATTGCGACAATAATAAGTTGAAAATTGCTTTGTCAAATTTGATTACAATAATATTTCGATAGCCCTACACGCTGCAATTGGCTCTTCGATGGCTATATCAGCTGCGGCTCCAATTTTCATGACAACAATAAGTCTGCTCACACCAGAGTGGAATAGAGGCTGATTGCAACCTTGCACTTCGGAATCGCCTCTCATTTGGAATCGAATTCTCTCCAATTAATTTTCAATCAAGCATTCAAACCAGCCGGTGAATTTAAACCTTCCTCTTTATATTCAAACCTGGCTCTTCGAAGATTAATTGAATCGTTGCCTTTTGTCCAAGTTTTGAACGTTCCTTGTCATCACTGTCATTCCCTCCGTCTTGTCCTGATAGGAACTATGTCCACCGTCTCTTCTCACATCTTCTTCCCATGGTGTGAAAAGTGAAAAAACAGGCTCGCATCGGGACACGGACAGGATAATTAAATGTCAGATGGGTGTCAGTCCATGTCATTGCCATGTCAGTCATCCGCTGTGCTTGCCCAGCTTCGTCGTCAAGCGTCGGCGGGGAAAATGGCCGTAAAACTTCCGTGTGCTTGGAAACAGAGAATTTATGATTCACTTCATTCGTCTTTGATTTATTATTGAAATGTTATTTGAATTTCCTATTGAAATGATCACATGGGAAGTAAAAAGGACATCTCTGTGGGGACAAGACAAGTCCGATATCTTCACCATAGAAATCTGAGTTTTCACTTTGTTTAAGCTGCTTGTTCAGCCGATTATTTACGTATCATAGGCACAGAAATTGATGACAATAAAGCCAACACACTTGATAACACTTGATAGTGTAATTGACACATTTGCCAACGGCCTTATCATTGGGCTAGAATCAGTCACATGTGCAATTCTAAACTTGTTATTGGTGATTCATGCCCCAACTTAGTTGCCCCGGATGTGCCGCGACCTTGAAAACAAATAATTGACAACAAACAATAAACATAAAACTTAGAAATGGAAATTAGCAATGGCACAACAACAATAACGGCACATAATCGCGCATTCACTCATAGATGACTGCCAACGTCTGTATCATTCGAGAATCAATCAGTCACATGAGTAAATCGAAGGTTTTAATTGGTTCTTCATGCCCCAACTTAGTTCCCCCGGATGTGCCGCGACCTTGAGTCAATTTCTATTCTAGTCAATTTCAG
Source organism: Prostheceraeus crozeri (assembly GCA_907163375.1). Lineage (NCBI taxonomy): Eukaryota > Metazoa > Platyhelminthes > Polycladida > Euryleptidae > Prostheceraeus > Prostheceraeus crozeri. The sequence goes on along the minus strand of CAJQUW010012612.1, from coordinate 80,194 downwards.
TTAAACAATCTATTTCTATGATTTCTACGATCACAGGTCAATGATGATAGATCTCAAGTAGAGTCAAATTACTGAAGCTTTCAATGGATGATTCTTGGATGTTGGATGATTCTTGCCGTAAGGCGGTGTATTGTATGAGCTGCTTTATCAAAGTGAGTTTATATTTAAAGAAGCATCAGAATTCAGAATAACCAAAGTACTCCGACAAGGTAGTGTTGCATAACCATTGTCAAACACTGAAAGTCGTGAACGTTTAGATGAAGTTGTTACGACAACGTGGCATTGTTTTCAGCGCGCATGTCCGCTTTAAACCTTCATTATAAGATTTATATGGTCTTTATCAGAGAATTCCGGTTATTAAAATCCGTGGGAAATCCAAATAAATCCTTCTATAGAGCAAGTATGTAATAGGTAGAATGTCGACTCAAAGAAACAATCTGCATACAGTGAACATTTTTATATGAAAAGATTCAGTTTTTTGCGCAGATTGCGTTTCTACTGTCCAAAAAACTTCAGCAGTTTTTAAAAGCCAACATTTTGCAAATTATTCCTGTTTTTATATACTAACGAGATGAACCACTTATTAAGTAGTATGGAACAAATTGGATATCAGAAAGAATGAATATTTGCTAACAAGCGTCTTAATGAAGCAGAAATTAAGCTGATGATCAATGAAATTTCATGAACTGCATTATAATGCAAGTCCCTGAAAGTCTTAAAGGAAAAGTTGAGAGCTTCTTGGCTGAGATGTCGTCTTCTTATTCAATTTTCAAAGGCATGATTTTATGATTCACAAGGCGTTGTTTCTTGAATCTGAATAGTAATGTGGACCCACTTACATATTTTAAAGACGATTTTGATCAGCTTCTTACGATGTCTTCATCTTTCAGTGGCAGTTTGTGATGTGATCACGCTAAAGAAAATTATCTTGTTATAATAAAGCTCAGCTTTTACTAATGGTAGCCCATCGAATTGCTCATTTAACAAACTATGTTGCCTGCCCAAATTGACATGACATAGAGGATTTGTGGAATGCCATTCTTTATTCTGTATTGCCATCATGATCAGTCAAATTCGTGTTCATTTCTGCTAAAGTGTAGAAATTTGCATATCTCACACGTGGTACAGCTAGGGTCTCGACTTATGTTCATTTAATAAAATCGAAACTGTACACACATTGTCTTATGTGGAATTATCCATATCTGAAAATCCGAGACTCGAAATATGGCACTCATTAATGGGACACTAGAACGAGCCGACCGACAATGAACTCACAGAGAATGAATACCCTTATGCACCTACTAATCTGCACGTCTGCCGAGTTCTTGGGGATTTGATAAATACTGAGTTAGTTACTACTCTACCTTTAGAGAGGATATGTGCATGTTGTAAAGAATATTGCTACACACCCTTTGAATATGGAATAATTGATAAGCGCTTTGCGGACGGATTACAAGGTTGGACCTTGGGTAAGTGATACAAAACTTGGGTATTCTGCTAATTATGCATATATGCAAATCAAGTTATAAAATTTTATATTTTCATTTGAATCTTAAGAGAACTACATGATAACTGCATAATTAAAGATCTGATTTTTTATCAAAATTCCACCCAATTCACAGAGTATTTCAAAAATGACATTCGTTTCATTTTGGGCTTCACAAATACCGTGCATTGAAGGTTCGTACATATTGTATTTGCTGTAAGCCAACATGTATTTTGTTGCATTCGTGCACATTGAATATCTTCGCGCCCATAAAATATCTGCGATAGCCATCTCTCATCCAAAAATGAATTTATTCCAATTTCGTATTCTAGATATGTTCACCACGCAGCTGTTATATTTATTGATCTATCGCAGTAAACAATTTCTTCCCACTAAAACCACCTTTGGGCTTTTAAAACCTGCATTGGGTGGCTATACCCAATATAAGATTTTTCCCATTATTGGATGGAACAGTAATTTACACGTCATGGATAGCTACACTGTACTTCCCTTTTCTACATAGAGATGAGTTCAGTTGATCTTGGCTTTATATTTCTTTACACTCTCCACCGCATTGCGTGGATGGTATTAACAGTGTTGATGAAATCAAACTGAGATAATAAACATCTATTCAGGTCAACAGAAAGCCATGCCTAATTAAACATTCCGTTGATACTAGGATATCAATATCTCATACATCTCAATGACTGATCTGAAAATGTTGACATGTTTTGAATTCAATGGATGCACCATGATTATAGAGTTCAGCAAATATACAGAAAATGTTCTTCTAAATATTTTCAAACACAAGTAAGTTGTGATATGAATTATTACATAACAGACTTTATATGAACAACATATCAGAAGCTACGCAGAACAATTACATCAGAATGATGATAATAGCAAAGTCGCAAAATTCTTAGCAATTTGAAGCAAAGAAACAGATGAACCATATCTTTCACATGCATGTGCTTTTGCTTTCTTCTCAATTTTACTTCAGGTTCATAGGTATAGTACAGCTACCGGTTTGTATTTGCGTCTTAGCAGGTGGCCAACTGCGTTGTCATTTCTTTCACACGTTTCATCTTGTCAATTCTCATGCACATTTGACATTTGAATTGCTAACTGCGAATCTTCTTTGCATTGTTAGCAATTAAGATAATTCATTTCATAGTTTCTGAACAGGCCATGCTGTAGGCTATGCCATTCGATATCATGGATAGATCAATCCAATTATGTCATAGATATATCAGCATGTATCAAATGTAATGTGCGGCCTTGGATAGCCTGACCTGCATTCACCGCAGCTGACCTTCATAATTAGATCCTATTGCAGAATTGACGCTATTCAGTACCACTCATTTTACGAAGATTTCAGAAGAAGACTCACTATTTCATTAAGAGATTGCAGAGTGCCATAAGCAATGTATCATGAGAAAAATGTCCACATTTTATATGTTGATCAATTGAATAGATGCTCTTTCATTGATTTTCAATAATACTATGTAGGGCACTAATTTGGGCACGAAGCCGAAATTTCGTTAGCGCCTGCTGGTGCCTTTCTAGTGCCTCGAGGCACCAGCAGGCGCCAAAGCACTAATAGGCACCAAACCAAATATTGTTCATCCAATGAAATCGAAAGGAAAATCAATGGACGCGAACTCGGCACTATGAACTTCGTGCCTACTCGTGCCTTGTGTTGGTTAGAATTGATGCCTAAATTTCGTGCCCTAGAGTTCACAGTCCATAAGTAGTATTATGTGAACGCCCAAGGGCATCACTTGGCTCAATGATGGGGACAGCATTTCATTGCATGAGTAGAATAGGCCTACACTGTAGAGAACTCAAATGTCTATGGACCACATGAGCTCATTATACAAGCGTCACTTTCGACGCTGCAACGCACTTCGTTCCCAAACTCGTGAGGCAGTGGAATAGGCAATGCAATTCATGAATCGTTGCTAGATACATGTCGTGGACATGTAGAAATTATTAAGCTGTTGAGGGCGGAGTCCTTGTTATTTTCATTCAACTGCCAAGTGGCGCAAGTGAGACGAACAGTACTCGTCCTCGGCACTTGATGCTATGATCAAATTTGCCAACTCGTCCTCAAGAGGTTAAAGGCAGAATTATACACCCCCAAGAAAAATGGTCCGCATTCATAGGTCCGGAGAGTCACTATGAGGAACATGTGGTCCGTATTACTATGGGTCCATTTTGAAGGTCTAAAGGGGTTCATATATTGACTTATAGGATGATTTAAAGATTTATGGGCCGGTTAAAAGAACATACTATTTTACACTTACTTTCAGATACGTTAATACTGCACTAATCCCATTTTTCACTTTGCACCACTTTACCAAGAGGACAACTTGTCTTACAATTCTTGGGTTGATTTGTCATTTTATATAAATATTTTGATATATTTTGATATATATATTTATTTTTATTTTTTCGACAAATTTTTCCAATTCTTATAATCATTTGATAATGATGTATTTTATCTTTTACAAAGCAAGCTTTAGATGTCCTTGTCTGTCATTTCAATTTTTGTTTGGATGTATTTTGGCACTGTGAAATATGCTTACAGCACAACTTATAAGTTCATTGGACTCGTTTTCTCTTTTGTATCTCAAATTACGCATTCAGAATACGGATTGCATTTGTTGCTTCTGACTTTTGCGGACCTTATCCTGAATTTATGCAGAATTGCATCTTTCTATCAATACTTTTTTGCATTTACTGCATAATTAATCATTTTCTTGTCGTATCTGGACAAATCAGTCACAAGGAATATGCAATTCAGAAAATGTGTCTGATAAATTTCGGACCATAGAGTAGGCATATTAGGTAGAGTGGTAACTCCTCATTTGTTAAATCCCCAATGTGTATACACTTTCGATTTTATTAAATGAACTCAAGGGAGATACAGGTGGTATTGTCACCAAATGTGAGATATGCAAATTTTTGCAGTTTTGAAGAAATTGCCACGGAATTGACTGATCATGATTGTAATGCAGAAGGAATGATGATATTTTACAGATTCTCATGAGAGCCTTGGAGATTTAATGTTTGCTAAATTAGCAATTCAAGGTTCTTATTACTTTCATGTTCAACCTCAAGAGTGTTTTCTTAAGCGTGATCATGTCATATGCAACCTGCCACTGGCAGAGCAAAATCACATAATGAAAGACAATGATTTCAATTAACTTTGAAAGATGCAAATGGTTCCACATCATTATTCAGATTCTAGAAATGAAGCATGAATTTAGTGAATCATAAATGCCGCTGAAAATTGAATTAAAAACTTGAAATTTCAGCCAAGAAAGCAAAATAAAATCTCGACAATTTCATGAAGACTTCGATTATAATGCGGCTCATGGAGTTCCCTTGCAAATTAGCCTAATTTGCGCTTAGTTACGATGGCTATTAGCAAATATTCATTCCTTTTGATTTCCAACTTTTTTCATACTACTTATGTAGGGGCGTCATCTCGGTAGTATATAAATTTGCAAAATGTTGACATTTTTAAAACTGCTCAAATATTTTTTTTGGACCACGGGAACGTAATCTGAGCAAAAAGCTGAATCTTTTCATATATAAATTTTCACTGTATGTTTCGGACCCTTTTTATACGAACCCATTTACACCCTTTTTACGGACCATTTTGCCTAATATTGCAAGAATAGTCCTGTCTTGCAAACACATGTTAGCTGTGTGCTTCAGGAAGACAAGACATTGAATTACAGATATCCTGTCAGCATGCTCTCACCATCTATTCTGAACATGCCGGATTTCCGTTTCAAGCTCAATGATCAGTCTGCCACATGCCTACATCAGAGATGGAAACCACCCGCGACTTTCCGGCATGTGGTGCTCGGTTCCGTGTCAAGTTCATTTAATAAAATCAAAAGGAATGGAAGTTTTCATGAAAAAGTCGAGATCTGATTTTGCTTCTTGCCTGAAATTTCAAGCTTTTAATTCAATTTTCACCGGCATGATTTTATGATTCACTAAATTCATGCTTCAATTATTGAATCTGTGAATAGTGATGTGGAACCATTTACATCTTTCAAAGTTAAATGAAATCATTGTCTTTGATTATGTGATTTTGCTCTACCAGCAACAGGTTGCCTGTGATATGATCACGCTTAAGAAAACACTCTTGAGGTTGAGCATGAAAGTAATAGGAACCCATCGAATTGCTAATTTAACAAACATTACATCCCCAAGGCTGTCATGACACTGAGAATGTGTGAAATACTATCATTTCCTTCTGCATTACAATCATGATCACTCAATTCCGTGGCAATTTCTTCAAAACTGCATAGATGTGTATATCTCACATTTGATGCTAATACCCAACCAGGGGCGGTGGAACCGAGGGGGCACGTTTTAGGGCAAAAAGTTTAATCGATAATTTTAAGCTTTTCATTCAAATTGTTATAACAATTGTTATTATAAAAGACAAGCAATGAGGCTCCAATGAGTTCTGCCAGTACTGAACGAACATTTTCTTCTCTCAGAAGAACATAATCAGACTTGCAAAGCAACATGACTGAGAAAAGATTGAACAATTTGTTATTACTTTCAATTCATAAGAGACACACTGATGAATTGTCAGTGGAGGCTATAGCAAAAGAATTTACATATCGAAACAAGCAGAGGCTTTCCTTTTTTGGAAAATTTTGAGGTTTTGAATAGGTTTGTAGGCCTACACACTAGTCTTATCATTACACTAATTTTGTAAAACTAGCTTTGTTTTATTTAATCACACACGCTTATAGTATCACCTATTAAATATGTAGAACGACTCGTCATCTTGTGATTGCAATAACCCCTCAAACAGGCATACATGTGCAACAGTCAGAATTCCCAAATATGACAAAAAACGTTTTTGTAAGCTTCAATAATTACTTCGATGTTAAGGAAGTTAGAGCAAATTAAGTTGCAACTAGAAATACACACTCAAATTAGTGAATGAAAGACTTACAACTACCTACTACTGAAATATGCTTGAATCTATATTAAACCATCGTCCTTCATCACAATTTGTTTAATCTTAATTAAGTAAAATTTCTATCAAAAGTCTAGGACTGACCAACTTTGAGTGGACCAATATTATACTATAGTTTACGGTAACCTTTTATTCAATTTGAATGTCAACTGATAGGCCCACGCCACGGGTTTTATCAACATTCCGTTGGGTTAGTATCGAACTGGTATCAGATCGGTGCCCCCCCACATCTAATATCGCTCCGCCACCTCTGTACCCAACTGCACTCACCTCGACTGTCATGACACGGACGATCTGTAAAATAACGTCATTTCCTTCTGCTTTATGCTATCATGATGAGTCAATTCCGTTGTAATGTCATTAGCAAACTGTAAAAATTTGCATATCTCACATTTGGTAACAATTACAGACTATATCCCCCTCGAGTTCATTTAATAAAATCGAAAGTGTATACACATTGGGGATTTAACAAATGCGAAGTCACTCTACCTAATATACTAGCTCAATGTTTACATCAGAGATGGAACCACCCGCGATTTTCGGGCCGCCGGGATCGGTTTCCATCTCTGGTTTTCATCCTCATCTGTTTTGCACATATATTTCGTTGTTTTTATAAGAGATGTGATCATTCTTTTCAGCAGATGATTCACATTTCGCTGCATTATGCAATACAGAGGAAACCAAAAAACTGAGAACGTTCGATTTTATTAAATTTTGGCCATTTCACAGGATATTATTGATGGCTGCTATTTTCTTGATTGTCTCTTGCATGAAATGTTGAGATATTTATTGACGATCGAGGGGGACAGCAGAAATAATTGAACACATCGTTTGAGCTTTGACGCAACAAATAATTTTCAAGGTATAATTCGATGAATTCCTGATGAATTTGGAATTATTGTCAATTTTAATCTTTGATTCGCTCACCAGAATAAGTTTCTGCACGGAACGTGGCCGAACATGAGACTTTCACAGAATGATGTGCATCCGATGACTACGACGAATCTCCACACAAGCTGAGTTCTGCCCGGTTCCTTTCCTTCATCGTCTTTGTATAAACATGATCTTGCACTTATCTGGGTTTATGAATAGCCTATTCGTTGAGCACCAGAGACCAGAGAACATGGGCAATTTCTCGAGTGATCGTTTCAGTCGGATTGCTACCCCGCAAGATAGAATCATGTACACGTCGTCTGCGTATGTGACCATAGTTGTTTCATGGCATATGCAGGCTTGAAATCCCAAAAAAATTGAATAAAAAAGGACCAAGCTTGGACCCTTGAATAACACCAGATGTTACCTCATGCGGTTCACCGAAGGTGACGTTGACACGAACCGAATTGGTCCGGAATTCCAAGAAACTGTGAAGCCAGCGGACATATTTGGATGGGTACTGACGTGGCCAAATAAGCTTCTCAATCAATTAATGATGATCAATGGAATCGAACGCCTTTGCTGTATCAATACTTATTATAGCACCGGAAATTTTCAAATTGTCAAACATGCGACTAGCACAATCATGAAGTTCAATCAAAGATGTTGATGTTGATGATGACGGGCGGAAACCATGTTGAGAAGATCCGCAGTCGTCGATTAGCTTAGCTAGTACTCGTTCTCAAGCAAACTGGAAATGACGCGAAGAATGATTATTCCTCGAAATGAGTTGATACTGGGAGGATTACTTTTAGGAATAGGAACTGTGACGCAGTGTCTAAGGACATCAGGAAATTTCATCTGTCTCAGTAAGTTGTTGACAATAGATGTTATATACACGGAAATCAGGTTGGCCAAAGCAATGTATATAGTGTTAGGAATCCCATCTGTGGATTTTGACACCACTGGTTTTAATTTTCATAAGAAAGTTTCAACTTCTTTGCAAGTAGTTTCAATTTCCCAAGAGTAATCTTCAAAAGCTGGCATATGGCAAAGTCTAATGGCTCCTTGACTTGCAGAATGTATCTTTTGAAAGCTGGAGCGTAAATCTTTAAGAAGATAGAAGGTCCGCACACAATATTTTGAGAATAACACAACGACGACGAAATAGTTCCAAAAACGAGGCGAATAACACGATTGACGAGAGCACGACGAGCAAGAAGATACCAAAAATCCCCGGTTTCGATGGATGGTTCACACAAAACTGGATAATATTTCGCTCAGAATAGAAGACACAACAGTTCACGCACACCACCAACAAGAAACAGACCAGGTCCTGTCTGACAAGAAGAGGAATCAGGTAGAGCTTGGCAGACGCGCAGATTCGTGGCATACATAAGGTGTACCATAGTGCATAAAGTGCAGTATGCTGTACATCATTCTGTGAAAGTGTCATTTTCGGCCTCGTTCCCTGCATAGAACTCGCTCTTGCTGCCGGACTGTGAGGTGTGCATCATTCTGTGAAAGTGTCATTTTCGGCCTCGTTCTCTGCATAGAACTCGCTCTGGCTGCCGGACTATGAGGTGTACATCATTCTGTGAAAGTCTCATCGTCGGCCTCGTTCCCTGCAGAAACTCGTTCTGGCTGCCGGACTATGAGGTGTACATCATTCTGTGAAAGTGTCATTTTCGGCCTCGTTCCCTGCAAAAACTCGTGCTGGCTGCCGGACTGTGAGGTGTGCATCATTCTGTGAAAGTGTCATTTTCGGCCTCGTTCTCTGCATAGAACTCGCTCTGGCTGCCGGACTATGAGGTGTACATCATTCTGTGAAAGTCTCATCGTCGGCCTCGTTCCCTGCAGAAACTCGTTCTGGCTGCCGGACTATGAGGTGTACATCATTCTGTGAAAGTGTCATTTTCGGCCTCGTTCCCTGCAAAAACTCGTGCTGGCTGCCGGACTATGAGGTGTACATCATTCTGTGAAAGTCTCATCGTCGGCCTCGTTCCCTGCAGAAACTCGTTCTGGCTGCCGGACTATGAGGTGTACATCATTCTGTGAAAGTCTCATTGTCGGCCTCGTTCCCTGCAGAAACTCGTGCTGGCTGCCGGACTATGAGGTGTACATCATTCTGTGAAAGTCTCATTGTCGGCCTCGTTCCCTGCAGAAACTCGTTCTGACTGCCGGACTATGAGGTGTACATCATTCTGTGAAAGTCTCATTTTCGGCCTCGTTCCCTGCACAAACTCGTGCTGACTGCCGGACTATGAGGTGTACATCATTCTGTGAAAGTGTCATTTTCGGCCTCGTTCCCTGCAGAAACTCGTGCTGGCTGCCGGACTATGAGGTGTACATCATTCTGTGAAAGTCTCATTGTCGGCCTCGTTCCCTGCAGAAACTCGTGCTGGCTGCCGGACTATGAGGTGTACATCATTCTGTGAAAGTGTCATTGTCGGCCTCGTTCCCTGCAGAAACTCGTGCTGGCTGCCGGACTATGAGGTGTACATCATTCTGTGAAAGTGTCATTTTCGGCCTCGTTCCCTGCAGAAACTCGTGCTGGCTGCCGGACTATGAGGTGTACATCATTCTGTGAAAGTCTCATTGTCGGCCTCGTTCCCTGTAGAAACTCGTTCTGGCTGCCGGACTATGAGGTGTACATCATTCTGTGAGTCTCATTGTCGGTCTCGTTCCCTGCAGAAACTCGTGCTGGCTGCCGGACTATGAGGTGTACATCATTCTGTGAAAGTCTCATTTTCGGCCTCGTTCCCTGCAAAAACTCGTGCTGGCTGCCGGACTATGAGGTGTACATCATTCTGTGAAAGTCTCATTTTCGGTCTCAATCCCTGCAGAAACTCGTTCTGGCTGCCGGACTATGAGGTGTACATCATTCTGTGAGTCTCATTGTCGGTCTCGTTCCCTGCAAAAACTCGTGCTGGCTGCCGGACTATGAGGTGTACATCATTCTGTGAAAGTCTCATCTTCGGCCTCGTTCCCTGCAGAAACTCGTGCTGGCTGCCGGACTATGAGGTGTACATCATTCTGTGAAAGTGTCATTGTCGGCCTCGTTCCCTGCAGAAACTCGTGCTGGCTGCCGGACTATGAGGTGTACATCATTCTGTGAAAGTCTCATTGTCGGCCTCGTTCCCTGCAGAAACTCGTTCTGGCTGCCGGACTATGAGGTGTACATCATTCTGTGAGTCTCATTGTCGGTCTCGTTCCCTGCAAAAACTCGTGCTGGCTGCCGGACTATGAGGTGTACATCATTCTGTGAAAGTCTCATCGTCGGCCTCGTTCCCTGCAGAAACTCGTGCTGGCTGCCGGACTATGAGGTGTACATCATTCTGTGAAAGTGTCATTGTCGGCCTCGTTCCCTGCAGAAACTCGTGCTGGCTGCCGGACTATGAGGTGTACATCATTCTGTGAAAGTCTCATTGTCGGCCTCGTTCCCTGCAGAAACTCGTGCTGGCTGCCGGACTATGAGGTGTACATCATTCTGTGAAAGTCTCATTGTCGGCCTCGTTCCCTGCACAAACTCGTGCTGACTGCCGGACTGTGAGGTGTACATCAATCTGTGAAAGTCTCATTTTTTGCCTCGTTCTCTGCACAAACTCGTGCTGGCTGCCGGACTGTGAGGTGTACATCAATCTGTGAAAGTCTCATTTTTTGCCTCGTTCTCTGCACAAACTCGTGCTGACTGCCGGACTGTGAGGTGTACATCAATCTGTGAAAGTCTCATTGTCGGCCTCGTTCTCTGCACAAACTCGTGCTGGCTGCCGGACTGTGAGGTGCACATCATTCTGTGAAAGTCTCATTGTCGGCCTCGTTCCCTGCAGAAACTCATGCTGGCTGACGGACTATGAGGTGTACATCATTCTGTGAAAGTCTCATTGTCGGCCTCGTTCCCTGCAGAAACTCATGCTGGCTGCCGGACTATGAGGTGTACATCAATCTGTGAAAGTCTCATTGTCGGCCTCGTTCTCTGCAGAAACTCGTGCTGACTACCGGACTATAGTGTGTTTCAGAGCATAGAAAGTTTCTTCATTAATGTAAACGAACCGAATAATACGCATATTCACAAATCTATGACTCCACAGCGGCATTCATTGTCTTCTAAGTCTGAATATCTCATCAATATAAAACTTTAGAGTATTTGTTAAGTCGATCATCAGACAGTTCCGTGAGAGAAGTGAATTTCGGTCGACAACTTTTCTCTCAAATTCGTCTCCTTTAACGCCGCCATCCTGCTGAGTTCTGTCACCTTGATGGAAGCGGCTATATCTCCACCTGTTTCTCTCCACCGTCCCTCAGTTTGGCCCTCCTCTCACTCAGCGGAAGTGGAATAGTCTATACGATACCTGAATGACTCAGGAACGCTCTCCCATCACGTTCTCAGTATTAATTAAATTTTCTGATGACTCTAATTGATTGTTAATTGAGTTGGAAAGATCCTCCCCTCCACTTTTCCATAATTACATCTTCCTGCGTCTCTTTATTACTGTCCTTGCATCTTTCCTTTCACTCCACGTTTAGTGACGTCACATTTGGACACCTTCTTGACTCTGAACTGAAAATATCTCAGCTCATCAGACATGTCAGAAATTAGTAAATCGAGAACCTGCAGTACAAACCATAAAAAAGCGGCAGTGAGTGGCAGCTTCCACGCACTCGACCTCTGAGGAACGTCGCCGCTAATGCAATGTGTTCATTTTTAATCAGCCGATCACTTGATTGAGTTGATTAACACAACTCCTTTATCCGCCTTGATGCAAGGGTGTGTTTGCTTCACTGTGAGCACTTGACACTATCTATTACCTCCGAGAATGTGTCACTTGCAGATGTGTGAACTTGTTGATTGTCGCGTCGCATCGCGTGGTAGTTCACAGGTCAATGTCTAGAGACAACCGAACAATCAACAGATCAATTGACGCTCCGCTCCGCTCCGCATCACGCGGTGTTCCACAGGTCAGTATCTAGACAACAGAACAATCAACAGATCAATTGACGCTCCGCTCCGCGTCACGCGGTGTTCCACAGGGCAATGTCTACACAACCGAACAATCAACAGATCAATTGACGCGCCGCTCCGCGTCACGCGGTGTTCCACACGTCAATGTCTACACAACCGAACAATCAACAGATCAATTGACGCGCCGCTCCGCGTCACGCGGTGTTCCACAGGTCAATGTCTAGACAACCGAACAATCAACAGATCAATTGACGCTCCGCTCCGCGTCACGCGGTGTTCCACAGGTCAATGTCTAGACAACCGAACAATCAATAGATCAATTGACGCTCCGCTCCGCGTCACGCGATGTTCCACAGGTCAATGTCTACACAACCGAACAATCAACAGATCAATTGACGCTCCGCTCCGCGTCACGCGGTGTTCCACAGGTCAATGTCTAGACAACCGAACAATCAACAGATCAATTGACGCTCCGCTCCGCGTCACGCGATGTTCCACAGGTCAATGTCTAGACAACCGAACAATCAATAGATCATTTGACGCTCCGCTCCGCACCACACAGTTTTCCACACAACAATGTTTAGACATCCAAGTAATCAATAACCTAAATGACGCGCCGTCCTAGCAGAAAGCATGTAACTATATTAACCCCCAGAGACCTGAGGGGGGTCCAGTGAACCCCGGAGCCATATTTTTCTATTTCACTTTTTTGTGCTAAATATATCAACCGCTCATGCCCATGTAAAATGATCATTTTTGACAGTGAATCTGCATGTGTAATTTCATTTCATTTGAATTAGTAGAAGTATGATAGATAGGCCAAGGGGGTCTACCTCAGGTCTCAGAGGGTGGAGAAATTCACATAACAAAATTTTTACTATCAAATGAAAAATGATTTCGGATATGTCCACGATTCATTATATTCATTATATCATTACATTCATAGTTCAACACTGAAAACAGACTGTTGGCAAAGTTTTCACAGCAGTGATTGATAAGTTTGAGATCTCCACAGCTGCTTTGAGGGTCTTAAAATGCAGCAATTATGGCTCAGTTTAGGCCTATTTCCGATTGGTATGGATGAACTTGAAAAATCGCCAAATGTAGTGGTTATGCTGCATGTGATAACTCAATTTCATTAAAATCAACTATCTGAGGTTATATGTCGACAGCAAGCATCGTAAAACCGACTGTTAGTACAACTGATGCTGTGCTTAATGTCGTTGAACTACAAAAACACCACATTCTCGCATGTGTTTCCTAGAAGGCTGAAGGACACTCAAAGGATTAATTATTTCGACTTGCTACACGCAGACATCATTGTTTTACTTAAAATCAACTTTCCTAATAATTTGATATCAATTTAAGCCGGTAAACTAAGAATTAGTAAAAAGGGTTCATTGTACCCTCGTCAGGACTCTGAGGGTTAATACTAAGCAAATAATGGAATCAAATGCCACAGCGTGAAGCGTTCTTTTGTAGGTACGTTAAATGACAAAACTTAGAATTTTACATAAAAATGCTAGCACACGAATTCAATACATTTGACCAAATATTTGCATAGGATATAAACAGACAACATTATTCCCATCTTCAAAGTTCTCACAGCATTTGCAGATTGACCAGCATGCTCGTCATTGTCAGTGAGATTTGTATGGTTATGACAGTGCAAAAAATTGATGGATACAGTGACTATCAACTGCCTCGCCACATTGTGCAGCGTTCTTGGGTGTGACATTACCCTGAGACATCACCCTGTCATCAGAAGTCGATGGAAGAAAATTCGGTTTTCTGTCTTATCTTACTTTCAAGAAATCTGTTTCAATATGTAGTGATCTCAATCTAAAATATTGAAAGAACCCTTTCTGAGTATCAAGAGAATCCTTTCTGAATATCTAAAGAATCCTTTCTGAGTATCTAAAGAACCCTTTCTGAGTATCAAAACAATCCTTTCTGAATATCTAACAAATCCTTTCTGAATATCTAAAGAACCCTTTCTGAGTATCTAAAGAATCCTTTCTGAGTATCAAGAGAATCCTTTCTGAATATCAAAAGAACCCTTTCTGAATATCTAAAGAACCATTTCTGAGTATCAAGACAATCCTTTCTGAATATCTAACAAATCCTTTCTGAATATCTAACAAATCCTTTCTGAGTATCAAAAGAATCCTTTCTGAATATCTAACAAATCCTTTCTGAGTATCAAAAGAATCCTTTCTGAATATCAAAAGAATCCTTTCTCAATATCTAAAGAATCCTTTCTGAGCATCAAGAGAACCCTTTCTAAGTATCTAACAAATCCTTTCTGAGTATCAAGAGAATCCTTTCTGAATATCTAAAGAATCCTTTCCGAATATCTAACAAATCCTTTCTGAATATCTAACAAATCCTCTCTGAATATCAAAAGAACCCTTTCTGAGTATCTAAAGAATCCTTTCTGAGTATCTAAAGAATCTTTTCTGAATATCTAACAAATTCTTTCTGAATATCAAAAGAATCCTTTCTGAATATCTAAAGAACCCTTTCTGAGTATCTAAAGAAACCTACCTGAATATCTAAAGAACCCTTTCTGAGTATCAAGAGAATCCTTTCTGAATATCTAACAAATCCTTTCTGAGCATCAAAAGAATCTTTTCTGAATATCTAAAGAATCCTTTCTAAGTATCGAAAGAAACCTCCCTGAATATCTAAAGAACCCTTTCTGAGTATCTAAAGAACCCTTTCTGAATATTTAAAGAATCTTTTCTGAGTATCAAGAGAATCCTTTCTGAGTATCTAACAAATCCTTTCTGAGTATCAAGAGAATCTTTTCTGAATATCTAACGAATCCTTTCTGAATATCTAACAAATCCTCTCTGAGCATCTAACACATCATTTCCGAATATCTAACAAATCCTTTCCGAATATCTAACAAATCCTTTCCGAATATCTAACAAATCCTTTCTGAATATCTAAAGAACCCTTTCCGAGTATCTAACAAATCCTTTCTGAATATCTAAAGAACCCTTTCTGAGTATCTAACAAATCCTCTCCGAATATCTAACAAATCCTTTCTGAATATCTAAAGAACCATTTCCGAGTATCTAACAAATCCTTTCTGAATATCTAACAAATCCTTTCTGAATATCTAACAAATCCTTTCTCAATATCTAACAAATCCTTTCTGAATATCTAACAAATCCTTTCTGAATATCTAACAAATCCTTTCTGAATATCTAAAGAACCCTTTCCGAGTATCTAACAAGTCCTTTCTGAATATCTAACAAATCCTTTCTGAATATCTAACAAATCCTTTCTGAATATCTAAAGAACCCTTTCTGAATATCTAAAGAACCCTTTCCGAGTATCTAACAAATCCTTTCTGAATATCTAACAAATCCTTTCTGAATATCTAACAAATCCTTTCTGAATATCTAAAGAACCCTTTCCGAGTATCTAACAAATCCTTTCTGAATATCTAACAAATCCTTTCTGAATATCTAACAAATCCTTTCTGAATATCTAAAGAACCCTTTCCGAGTATCTAACAAATCCTTTCTTAATATCTAACAAATCCTTTCTGAATATCTAACAAATCCTTTCCGAATATCTAACAAATCCTTTCTGAATATCTAACAAATCCTTTCTGAATATCTAAAGAACCCTTTCCGAGTATCTAACAAATCCTTTCTGAATATCTAACAAATCCTTTCTGAGCATCAAAAGAATCCTTTCTGAATATATAAATAATCCTTTCTGAGTATCTAGCAAATCCTTTCTGAGTATCTAACAAATATTTTCTGAGTATCTAAAGAATCTTTTTTGAGTATCAAGAGAATCCTTTCTGAATATCTAAACAATCGTTTCTGAGTATCTAAAGAATCCTTTCTGAGCATCAAAAGAATCCTTTCTCAATATCTAAAGAATCCTTTCTGAGTATCCAACAAATCCTTTCTGAGTATCTAACAAATCCTTTCTGAGTATCTAACAAATCCTTTCTGAGTATCTAACAAATCCTTTCTGAGTATCAAGAGAATCCTTTCTGAATATCTAAAGAATCCTTTCTGAGCATCTAAAGAATCCTTTCTGAGCATCAAAAGAATCCTTTCTCAAAATCTAAAGAATCCTTTCTGAGTATCTAACAAATCCTTTCTGAGTATCAAAAGAATCCTTTCTGAATATCTAAAGAACCCTTTCTGAGTATCAAGAGAATCCTTTCTGAATATCTAAAGAATCCTTTCTGAGTATCTAAAGAACCCTTTCTGAGTATCAAAAGAATCCTTTCTGAATATCTAACAAATCCTTTCTGAATATCCAAAGAACCCTTTCTGAGTATCTAAAGAATCCTTTCTGAGTATCAAGAGAATCCTTTCTGAATATCAAAAGAACCCTTTCTGAATATCTAAAGAACCCTTTCTGAGTATCAAGACAATCCTTTCTGAATATCTAACAAATCCTTTCTGAATATCTAACAAATCCTTTCTGAGTATCAAAAGAATCCTTTCTGAATATCAAAAGAATCCTTTCTCAACATCTAAAGAATCCTTTCTGAGCATCAAGAGAATCCTTTCTAAGTATCTAACAAATCCTTTCTGAGTATCAAGAGAATCTTTTCTGAATATCTAAAGAATCCTTTCCGAATATCTAACAAATCCTTTCTGAATATCTAACAAATCCTCTCTGAATATCAAAAGAACCCTTTCTGAGTATCTAAAGAATCCTTTCTGAGTATCTAAAGAATCTTTTCTGAATATCTAACAAATCCTTTCTGAATATCAAAAGAATCCTTTCTGAATATCTAAAGAACCCTTTCTGAATATCTAAATAAACCTTTCTGAATATCTAAAGAACCCTTTCTGAGTATCAAGAGAATCCTTTCTGAATATCTAACAAATCCTTTCTGAGCATCAAAAGAATCTTTTCTGAATATCTAAAGAATCCTTTCTAAGTATCGAAAGAAACCTCCCTGAATATCTAAAGAACCCTTTCTGAGTATCTAAAGAACCCTTTCTGAATATTTAAAGAATCTTTTCTGAGTATCAAGAGAATCCTTTCTGAGTATCTAACAAATCCTTTCTGAGTATCAAGAGAATCTTTTCTGAATATCTAACAAATCCTTTCTGAATATCTAACAAATCCTCTCTGAATGTCTAAAGAACCCTTTCTGAATATCTAACAAATCCTTTCTGAATATCTAACAAATCCTTTCTAAGTATCGAAAGAAACCTCCCTGAATATCTAAAGAACCCTTTCTGAATATCTAAATAAACCTTTCTGAATATCTAAAGAACCCTTTCTGAGTATCAAGAGAATCCTTTCTGAATATCTAGCAAATCCTTTCTGAGCATCAAAAGAATCTTTTCTGAATATCTAAAGAACCCTTTCTGAATATCTAACAAATCCTTTCCGAATATCTAATAAATCCTCTTTGAATATCTAACAAATCCTTTCTGAATATCTAAAGAACCCTTTCTGAGTATCAAGAGAATCTTTTCCGAATATCTAACAAATCCTTTCTGAGCATCAAAGGAATCCTTTCTGAATATCTAATGAATCCTTTCTGAGTATCAAGAGAATCCTTTCTGAATATCTAGCAAATCCTTTCTGAGCATCAAAAGAATCTTTTGTGAATATCTAAAGAACCCTTTCTGAATATCTAACAAATCCTTTCCGAATATCTAATAAATCCTCTTTGAATATCTAACAAATCCTTTCTGAATATCTAACAAACCCTTTCTGAGTATCAAGAGAATCTTTTCCGAATATCTAACAAATCCTTTCTGAATATCTAAAGAACCCTTTCTAAGTATCAAGAGAATCTTTTCCGAATATCTAACAAATCCTTTCTGAGTATCAAGAGAATCTTTTCTGAATATCTAAAGAACCCTTTCTGAGTATCAAGAGAATCTTTTCCGAATATCTAACAAATTTTTTCTGAGTATCAAGAGAATCTTTTCTGAATATCTAAAGAACCCTTTCTGAGTATCAAGAGAATCTTTTCCGAATATCTAACAAATCCTTTCTGAGTATCAAGAGAATCTTTTCTGAATATCTAAAGAATCCTTTCTGAGTATCAAGAGAATCTTCTCCGAATATCTAACAAATCCTTTCTGAGTATCTAAAGAATCCTTTCTGAGTATCAAGAGAATCTTTTCCGAATATCTAACAAATCCTTTCTGAATATCTAACAAATCCTTTCTGAGTATCAAGAGAATCTTTTCTAAATATCTAAAGAACGCTTTCTGAGTATCAAGAGAATCTTTTCCGAATATCTAAGAAATCCTTTCCGAGTATCTAAAGAATCCTTTCTGAGTATCTAGAAAATCTTTTCCGAATATCTAACAAATCCTTTCTGAGTATCAAGAGAATCTTTTCCGAATATCTAAAGAACCCTTTCTGAGTATCAAGAGAATCTTTTCTGAATATCTAAAGAACCCTTTCTGAGTATCAAGAGAATCTTTTCCGAATATCTAACAAATCCTTTCTGAGTATCTAAAGAATCCTTTCTGAGTATCAAGAGAATCTTTTCCGAATATCTAAAAATTCCTTTCTGAATATCTAACAAATCCTTTCTGAGTATCAAGAGAATCTTTTCCGAATATCTAACAAATCCTTTCTGAATATCTAACAAATCCTTTCTGAGTATCAAGAGAATCCTTTCTGAATATCTAAAGAACCCTTTCTGGGTATCAAGAGAATCTTTTCCGAATATCTAACAAATCTTTTCTGAATATCTAACAAATCCTTTCTGAGTATCAAGAGAATCTTTTCTGAATATCTAAAGAACCCTTTCTGAGTATCAAGAGAATCTTTTCCGAATATCTAACAAATCCTTTCTGAGTATCTAAAGAATCCTTTCTGAATATCTCTCTGAATTATCAAAGACGGCAAAGGATTATTTTCGTATGGAGAAAGATTGAATCTGTGACAACCCTCAAAATTCAATAATCTTCTTCAATAAAAAGAACTGATTCCATATTAGAAGCTCTTCTTTCAACACGGTAATGAATTTCATGGATGTACATCAAATTTGAAGACGAAATAATTCTTCCATGAACTCAAACTGAACATTTGAATGCTCAAATGACCATCGGTGATAACTTCCCTGTTTCTGAATGCGGAGCGCTCCCAATGATTTCAGTTCATTGGTGAAATCTCTCTGTGCCTTGAGCTGTGCTCTCTTGTTGCCTCACTGTTAGAATCACCAGCATGAGAAGTTATTGAGAAAGTTTGCGTTATTCCGGCATTCCGTCTCGTCTCCGCTGTGAGCAAGTTGACGACGATTCACCGGATGCTGGCCTGCTGAGACCCACAGCGCCTTTGTCTGTGCACGACAGTGGGTGTTTCTGGCTGTGTTAGAAGATTTCTTACAACATCGCAGTAGAGAAGGAAAAATTCATCCCTGAAAGTCAAGCAAAGGAAATATGTATTAAAACTCATTAATAACTCTCGCGTATAGTGCATATTAACTCACAAATACTACAAAGAGATGTGATTGACAAAAGTTAATCAGATGATATTAACTTTTCTCTCTCATCAATTCAAGACTGTCTCGTCTTCTCTGGCAAACTTCATTACTTTTTGGTGAACATTGAACATTTCATATGACAACCCGTAGATCATTAATGAAAGGACATTTGGATCGGAATTGTGGGTGCACTCTCAACGTCAGTCATTTGGGGGCGATTCCAGTGCAGAATGAGCAGAGTTGGAGGCAGGCGCAGGCCGGGCTTGGAGCTGAAAAACTGGGTAATGTCAGCACCGAGCCGGTCCCGAGCGTGTAATATCTACCACCGGGCCGGTCCCGGGAGTGTTATGTCTAGCACCGGGCCGGTCGCAGGCATGTAATGTCTAGCACCGGGCCGGTCACGGGCGTGTAATGTCTAGCACCGAGCCGGTCACGGGCGTGTAATGTCTAGCACCGAGCCGGTCCCGGGCGTGTTATGTCTAGCACCGGGCCGGTCCCGGGCATGTAATGTCTAGCACCGGGCCGGTCCCGGCGTGTAATGTCCAGCACCGGGCCGGTCGCAGGCATGTAATGTCTAGCACCGAGCCGGTCCCGGGAGTGTTATGTCTAGCACCGAGGCGGCCCTGGGCCTGTAATGTCCAGCACCGGGCCGGTCCCGGGCGTGTAATACCTAGCACCGGGCCGGTCCCGGGATTGTAATATCTAGCACCAAGCCGGTCCCGGGAGTGTTATGTCCAGCACCGAGGCGTCCCTGGGCCTGTAATGTCTAGCACCGGGCCGATCCCGCGCATGCAATGTCTAGCACCGAGCCGGTCACGGGCGTGTTATGTCTAGCACCGAGCTGGTCCCGCGCATGCAATGTCTAGCACCGGGCCGGTCGCAGGCATGTAATGTCTAGCACCGAGCCGGTCCCGGGAGTGTTATGTCTAGCACCGAACCGGTCCCGGGCGTGTAATGTCTAGCACCGGGCCGGTCCCGAGCGTGCAATGTCTAGCACCGAGCTGGTCCCGCGCATGCAATGTCTAACACCGGGCCGGTCACGGGCGTGCAATGTCCAGCACCGGGCCGGTCGCGGTCCTGTAATGTCAGCACTCGGGCCGCGAATTATCATTCCTGAAATTGTAGATCTTTTCCTCACTTGATCGTTTAAATTCCTATTGATGGCACATCAACATAATTCTTCAGCAACAATTAGAGATGACATAAATTTCTGTGTAGCAAGGTTAGATGTGATCGGACTTTTCGACTCGATGCGCTGTTAGAATGCTTTATTTCGATTTGAAGAGTGTCAAATATGCCTCGTGGAGATGATATCAAGCAAGAATAGATAGATGATTAGCATAAGAAAATTTTCTGGAAATTTTATCAAATAAGTTGATCCAGCATCTAAACCTTCGTTCGAGTCGTCAAGGATATATCCTATTCAGAATGCTACTTCACAAGGCGAGCGATAGATAGAAATTAAGCGTGATAGACAAGCGCATTATACAAGTGGAAGTTTGCTGTTGTTTGTTCAATACATCTCACTGATCAATATTAATCAATAAGCTAATAGATGGTACATAGGCTCAGCAGCATACAATTAGGTGATCAATATTAGATTAGCGAGGGCAGATCCGCAGTTGATATCGAAGTAGGATTGAAGCATTGTCGTCCGAGTCTAAGCGATGACTCGGAATACCAGGGTTGGAAGTGGTCGGGTTTTTTCACGACTGGCTCAAACCCTGCGGAACACTGTAAATCAGTAAACTTTTGCAAATCAGTAAAAACGGACTTCTTGAATACGCTCAACCGCAAGCGTATCAATACGGTCATCCGAGGGCTACAAGAGATTGAAAAGATTGCTGATAACACCTGAACAATTTGCAACAATGACACGAAGCAGACTTATCTCGACTCAATTGATTGGCTCATGTTTTGCGCAAGCTGAAAGCACATCCTGAAACTTGTTGGAAATTAACTCACGTATAGTGTGTAATCTATAATCTATCTGTGCTCTACGATGCGTCTGCTATTTGTTTTTCATGATACTGGTATCATTTATGTGTTGTTAAATGATTGATTAATTAATATTACATGTGTTATGTGATGCTATCTCCGTCATTAACAACAAGAGCACCCGGCCTAATCATGGAGCTGCTTCCAACTCTGTCCATGCCGAAGCAGGGTTGATGGCGACATCGTAGCTGAACGCTAACCGCTGTAAAACCATCTCTGATGCGAACTTGAAGTCATGACAGAGACTGTGAGGACTGAGATTTCAGGCATCGGTCAAACAAATAATATTCTTGCGCATTTCTTGAATGAGAATAACAATTTCAATGATTCAGTTGCCCATCAACTATCTTGTCGATGTCTTTCGTAACCGGGTTATTCGAAAGCAACTTTGAACTGAAAATTCTGCATGATAATCACCATTACTAACAAATTCATAGAACGCATGATCGGATTTGAGTCAGCTGCGAGTATTTGTATGTGTCAAATGGCTTCATTTCACATTCTATTCAGAGGTCCAAACGAAGAATGGAGGATTCTAAAGAAATCTGTAGTAGGCCTATCTTGTGTAATTTGATGGATATTGAGCATGCTCTTTGCCATTCGTTCTATCTTCTGCATTAGAGATGAAAATGAATTTCAACTTTAACCACCGTGACACAAAAATTATCCTTTATCCTTTCTGTATGAATAGAAATAGTTGCCATTGGATCTACACAGATTGCTGATACAAATCCGATCATGCACTCTATGCTGGTACAAGCAAAACCAGCAGAGGTCTTGGCCAGGATCTTCCAATCGGTAGCTGAAGCAGTGGTCGAAGTATTGTAATTCAAATGAAGAAATGTGGAATTACATGAAGTACTATAGACGGATGAAGAAACTGGCGATAACAAATTCAAGTGAAGAAATAGTATTTTCCATGTGTAGTCTTAGGTATAGTGTGTATAGTTTCATTGCTTTCGGTGTAGTAGAGTGTCATTGTAGTTCTATTGTTTACCTCCATTATCCACTTTCCACTTATCCACTCTTACCATTATCCACTTTGTGTAGTGTCAGATATAGTTCACTTGTAATCGGCGTAGTAGCATCGTTGTATTTCCATATTTTACCTCCACTTTTCCAATTTGTATCCATCGGTCTCCTGTTGTTTTATAATATCCATTTTTAATTTCCTTAACCTATGATGACCATTGTCTTATTCTATTTCCACTATCAGCATCTGTAGTCGATGCAGTATATTAGACGTCTGTTTTGAACGTGTATACGGCAGTGTTTGGAATCTATGGTATTAGTATATTAACAGCAAGAATGAGTAGTATTACAAATCTTAAGATTTCCATTTTCACCAGATATTGTGCCAAAGCTGATCAATTTTAATTCGTTGCCACGAGAAAGCTCCATTGAGTTCTTTTAAGAGCTGCTTAATCCAATGGTTACAGTAGCATTGCATCTGTACACTTGCGGATTGGAGAACGACATCAGTCCTCATCAGGACTACTTCAATTAATACTTTAAATTAGTAAGTATTATATTCTACTATAGATGGTTGCTGGGATGATTTTCAGCATCGTATGAGAATCCTACCCAATACAAAAGACTGCTCTGAAATTCATCTTTGAAACCATTCCCGGACTGTCTCGTCAGTTGCATCAGACTCGGAAATTCCGTTCTTCACCTGTTGTTGGTCGGATGCGGCGTCATTGCGATAGGAGAAACACTACAGAAGTCGTTTTGGTACCTGCCGAGGCGCCACCTGCTGTCGACGTAGTCTTCCACGCTCGCTGATCTTTGCGTGACCGCTGCCTTCACCCTAACTGCGCTCCAGGACTCGGTTGCCAGCCTCCTAAATCGGCAGTAGGAGGCGTCTGTTTTTTCCCATGTGTACTGTCCCTAAAGACGTTTTTCGTGTCACCGCTGGGAGCTCATGCTGGGTCCGCTGGAAGAGGGAAGTGTTAGGGATAAACTGACGGACCACCTCACGCGGGTTGCGCAACGCCAAGACACAAGGGAAGGATGGATTTAGACCTCAAGTGGCGCTCCCAACTTGCCAACTAATTGCTAAGAAAAACCAATTAGCGGTCAAGTGACGAATAGATGGACTGTAGGCAAGGTGTCACGGTTGCATCATAATGACGAGGGTCACTGACATTCTTTGAATCAACTTTTTATTCCCTTTGTCAGTCATTGGAAAGTCAACCAGGTGTGAGGGTTAAGACTGAAATGTTTTTCATCCTACAACTTAGATGATTTGTAACACGGAACCAGTCTTCATCTTCTCTCCAGAAGTTTTATTGAGATACAAGTTAGCATGTCAGTGGAAGTTCGACGGCCATTCATTAGATGCTACTTTTAAAACACTACTGACATTTCGTCTAAGTTAATAATTAACAAATGCTGCTTTTTTGCAAACACAATGTAATTGGCGTGAACAGGACGTAAAGCTTAAAACGTGTGGCCTGTAACCGAATAAATAACTTCGTCGAACCGTTGTTTTCCCTCCGCCAACTTAAACAAAGTAAAGAAAATAATTGAATATTGAGTTGCATCGTCAGTTGAAAATGGGAACATACCTGAATACCGGCATTTCATCCAATATCAGGAATTATCAGCAGGCCTAGTTCACATCTCTTAACATCGACACAGCTCCCTATCTAAAGTTGCAGCCATGTTCAGGTAAATTTGAGATTTGCAATTACTGCACGCTAACTCTACGCATGCTCTACGCCTTAAGCACAAATTTCAAATCACCATTGAGCATTAATCCATTACTGGCTGAACTATTTTCAAAATACATTTCTCAGAAAATGTTCATTCAAAAGGGAGCGATAGGAGTAGCATGCAACAAGATCAATATCCTCTCAAAGTAGCAGCCATACCATCTACCTGCTGATCACGGTGTTCACGTGCTTGGCCAAGTCAGCTATTGAATAAATTCAAGTTTCCAAGCCACTTTCGGAACAGTGACAGAGACACGCTGATGTCCAATGACGAAGCTTCAAATGATGTGGCAGGAGTGGTGATGCGATCATTCAATCTTAATACATTTCTTATTCTGTGATAAAAACATAGCAGCATCATCATCGTTTAAAATTGAACTTGTTGACAATTATTATACAAAGAAAACATAGCAGATTCGATTGCTAGATAGTACTATGTACAACCAAAAGCAGGAAAAGATGATTTTCAAAGAACGCCCGCAAGTTGCGTTTGAATTGCATTGGAAATTTCTGAAAATATATTTTGAAAACAGTTCGCCCATTGATGGGCTAATACTTAATATTGATTTGAAATTTGCACTTAAGGCGTTAAGTTTCAGGTTTTTTGTTGGTCTGCTCTATACGCAAGGGGGCAGATGGGGAGAAAGCTTCACCTTTTGTCCTTAGATCCGGCAATTTTTCTGCAAGAATTGTCATTGTTAGATGACAAATTGCGCAGTTAAGCCCACCACATTTGTTGTACTTACATTGATTTTCTTGAAATTCTTCGAAAAAGGTGAATTGAATGTTGCTGTTCAATGTGTTTAAGATTGTTTGAACTGCTCACTCACCTGCAAGCACAAACCATTATCGTTTCATGTCTTTTGAAAACATGCATGCATCAAGGTTGGGCAAAAACTTGGGTCGAAACCCAAAACCCAAGTTATAATAAATGAGTAGAATCAAGTAAGCGAAATGCATTCTCTGCATTTTGTGCTGACATAAAGATTCTTCTATAGGCCAAAATTCCTATTGGACAAAGGAGAAGTGTCGTATTAGTGGGAAACTATTTTTTATTGCAATAACTGTTATTTAGCCTTGTGAATACAAGGAAAACGTCACAAATCTCTCCCGAAATATGTATAATGCCGAATCGAATACACATAAAAGGTTTAAGTAAAATATAATAAAGGTATAAAATATAATAAAGATTTACTTAATAAAGATATATAATAAAGGTTTACCTTTATTATATTTTACTTAAACCTTTGTGTGTATTCGATTCGGCATTATATATATTTCGGGAGAGACTTGTGACGTTTTCCTTGTATTTATTATGCGCCTCCCGCCTCAAGCCATTACATATAGTAGCCTTGTACATTTATTGCGTTATAAAGCTTTCTTTTAATAAAAAAAGTAATAATGTTTGTACTGGGAGTGAATGAAAGGCAATCAGTACAGAGAGAGACAAAGAAATGCAATAATCTAAAGTTAATAAGTAACGTAAGTTAATAAAGTATATACCCTTATCATAGGCCATTGTCTGGGTAACAATTCTACCCCCCATTACAAAGAATCCCTGTAACAATCTGCCGATAAAAACAATGTACAATTTACGTTGATCACAGATTCTTCTAAGAAATATTCTGTATTTCATTTCTTATTCATATTAACTAAAACCAATTCTGATCCAACTGTGAAACATATTGAACTGATTTCATTATTCAAAAAACCATCAAAGTATCATGAAGTGTTGAATTTATAGTCATCCTTCGAATGCGAAGAACCGATCGCACACACATAGTCAGAAAGAATGGATTTACCGACCGATCCGTAAAGAGTGAAACAAAAAATTCAATTTATCGGACTCTCCAAAACAAAGCAAACATTTTTTTTCGTTTAAAAATGGTTTCAGAATCCTTTAAATCCTCCATCGAGTGAAACGACAGTTTCACGAATCATCCATCGTGAGCAGTGTTGAAGTTTGTTGTCCCCCCCCCCGTTTCCCCCCCCCCGGCAGTTGTCCGAGGTGAACCCCAGAGAGTTGTTTCCGATGCCACAGTTCAGACAGTTGAAGAAACATTGTGATTTGAAGAAAGAAGCACTCGGTAGGAGTGACACTCTCTACAAAGTCTCAGCCAGCACTCATGTACAGCAATCGACTGTCTACAAAAACCAAATGAGCACAAGAATCTTTCCATCGACCATTCAGAAAATGGGTCCATGAAAGCTTTAGGAAACTTAGATATGAAAGCGTTTACAATTATGAAAAAAACCACGAGATGTGTGAACGGATCCAGATTTCTTTGATTCGATCTTGGATGTGGATGAAGCTCATTTCTTCCTGGATGAGTGTTGTGTTTTTGAGAATTTGTGTGTTTTGGGCCGCCCAATCTATTCCGCATGATTGTCTCATCTCTGAATCTTCATCATCTCTATACATCACTAAGACACTTTACCACAGATGCTTTTTACAAGGCTGATTTTTCCACCGTTCTTCTCTGATTTTTCTATTTTGCTGGATTGATATCTTTGTTATGCTCCAGAGTCACTGTTGTTCTCATTGCTTGAAAAACGCGAAACGAAGGCTCTCTAAGACTCTAATACGACAGGATGGAGCGCCTCCTACAACTCCTCATCAGTTGGGTGTTTATTCTTATCTTCAGCCAGTTTGGGACAAGTATTGCCTCCACGACCTTTTGATCGTCGTTCATGCCACGATTCACGATCTTTTGGGTGCTCTAAAGCACAGAGTTTATCAAAGCTCTAAAGCACAGTGTGTATCAAGGTGTCCGACGACCATTGGAAAAGAGGTGAAGATTTGATTTGTTTTGAAATGTGCAAAGCCCTCCAGAATTGCGCAGAAAGAAGCAAGAAGGAATGAGGAAAGTCATCAAGAGACCAAAACTAAACCATGGTCGTCATATTGAGAATTGAAGTCATTGTACACATTTGTGTTTTTTGTTCAGATTTAGTTGTAATAGCTACAATCAAATCAATAAAAATAGAGAATACAAGTTGTTTTTTCTTAAAAAAACTTGGGAACACTATTAGAATTCTTGAAGAAAGAGTGAATTATATCTTAGAAAGTAGATTTGGGTGAGTAACTAAATGTTTTATTTTTTGAGGCAGATTCTTTATCAAAGTTCTTTGGGGGGGGGGCGAGATCGCGAGACAGACAATTTGCCCAAGGATAGAGAATATATTCACAGTATTTGGATTTGTATAGGTGAGAATGCCTGGGAACAGGGTGTTTTGAACATCCTGCGTGACTTTATGGCCGGCCTGTACATGTAATTAAAGTTAATAAGTTAACAAGTAACTAAAATAAAGTAACAATAAGTTAAATACAATCATTTAACCTACACTGATACTGACTAATTGAAGATATTTGATTTATATTATTGAATTACACATTGCTCATAACAAAGCAATTGTTTTCATTTGTCATTCAGAAATATAAACAGACTTAATATAGCTGCGTATTGAGTGCATTGTTGAAAATATTTAGAATACGAAATTGGAATGAATTCAGTTTTGGATAAATGTTGGCTATCGCAGACAGTTTAGGGTTGCGGATAACTGCGAAAATATAAAATACATGAAACATAAAAAATTCAAAATACACATATGCAACAAAATACATGAAAGCTTACAGCAAATACAATATGTACGAAGTTTCAATGCACGGGGTTATCATGCATAGAATGAAATAGCTAATGATCACAAGTATTTCATTTTTGAAATATTCTGTGAAATCAGTGGAATTTTGATAAAAAATCAGAGATTTGTGCTCTTATCATGCAGTTCTCCAAAGATTCAATCAAAATTTTTGTAATTTGATTTGTATATATGCAGTACTAATAGAAGACCTAAGTTTTGCATAGAAAACCCAAGTTTTGTGTCACCTACCCAAGGTAAACCCAAAACCCAAGGTCCAACCTTGCATGGATAGCGCTGATGCCTTGAAGTGTCGTCTTCTCCATATTGTGCATGAAGAAAATGATTTGAAAGCTGTTATGAATATTGCAAATTACAATATTACTCGCATTAATGACAAGCTAATTTTAGAATTTCAAATTTTCAGAATTTCAAATTTTCGATTATTTGATAAAGTCAATTTATTATTTAAACTGCTTGTCATAACTGCCCTATCCAAAAATATGATTCACCTTGCTTTAATTGTCGTATTGTATAGCTATAGGTGCAATAATTGATGACAAATATCAAAAAATGTACGATATATAGAGATTTGCAGTCACTGTGAAGTCAATGAGTATTGTTGACATTGACTATTACAGCAGAGGGAGCGAGGGAATCAGCGAAGCGGTTCTGACCCCCCTGGGTCACCCACAGCATTTGGAACACCTCCCTCCCCTTGTTAAGAGTCTGCAGTACACGCCTGTCCTGCCCCAGAGTCGGAGTCGAATCGAACTGCTAAGACTCCGCATCTGTTAAGATGTTCAATGATATTTCTATTTCCACAACAGCATTCCTCATTGTATCACAGCTCTGAGAGACTTTTAAGTGATAATTGAAGGATAAAACCTTTTTCTTCATCACCTGAAAAATCCAACTCATTTCATTGACTTTTTCACTTCTGATCTTGAAGAATTCTGACTCTTCTGCGATCATCTATCTTCCTACACACTTCATCTCAGTGATAGCACCACCAATGTTTTCCAAAAACACGTTCTCCCTAATGCAATTGTAAATGTTGATTGACAGTCGATGTAGTGGGCTACATGTCTTAAGTACTTGATTGACATCATCTACTATCGAAGATGGAAGGCCGTTTGCATCTCTTCCTAGTCTCTTTTGACGCGCTATGTCTCGCCAAACATCGCCTTCGTCGCCTATCTTCCGGTGTGGTCGACAGGAGAGGGTCAAAACCGGCTGGTGGTGAGCTGATGGGAGATATCAAGAGATAGATCAAAATGTTTGACCTCTTCGGGAATCTGAACAGGAACGAGATCTCAGAAGTGATCTAATTTCCACTGCGTTCGCCATCGTTTCCCGGACACTTCTCTGGACAGTGGTCAACCAAGTGCACTGGAAAATGGGAAGGTGTGAGGATTTTTTACTACGGAAATGTCTCATTTAGGAAATTCCCACCAGAAGCAAGAAGAACTGATCTAAATTGGATTTTCATCTCAGACTCTACCAAGAAACAATTGAAACCACAAATAAGATGACAAATATTTCGGCACAAGTTCACGCCCTCTTCAATGTCACTTCACTATCATTCTCAAAATTACTGTAAAGCACAATTGGCGTGTACTTGATTCATATCCACCAATTATGTTATGAATAGCCTATAGGGTTCGGGAAAACATTTGTTTTCAAATAAAAAAAACTTTCTCGAACATTTTTCTTTTAATATTTTTAAGGCTTGTGGACTCAAATATGATTGCTTAAATACTTTGTATTTCTTTAAATACCCTTGTTACTGTCTTCCATTGTTTGACTGTTTATTGTCCGGTATCATAGATCGTCACATATGGCCTGATGGCATGATCTTTAGCGTGACTGAATATTACTCGATTGTATAATTGAAATACCCATGCATGATATCGCAATAAAATCTTTTTTGATAGAATAACAATGGCGACGAGGATGGGATTTTGTGTTGGCATGTATGTAGATATTGTCTTGATACACCTCCACGCCAGGCGCACCGAAAAACAGCTTGTCCATAATATTTTGAAATATTGCTGGGGATTGCTTGATACCGAATGGTAGAGTAGTATGTCGATATAGGCCATATGGAGTGCTCAATGTCGTCAGGATAGAAGATTCGTCATCCAAAGGGACCTGATAATACGCAACTGTGAGGTCAATCTCGGAGAACCAGGTTGATCCGTTGGTATTGTTCACAATATCTTCCATAGAAGGCGTTGTAGATACCATTTCACGAAGTTGCTTGTTAAGCGTCAGTCTATAATCACCACATAACCGAATCTGACCTGAGGCTTTTTTACCGGGACGATTGGAGTTGCCCATTCGCTCTGTTCAACTGGTTTCAGCGTACCCTCCCCCACGAGTCTATCCACGAGTCAATTCTTCCTTGACATTCTCGCGTAGACCATAAGCTAGCACCCGAGGCTTCATGAATACCGGCTTTACATCCTCACGTAATTCGAAACTAGCTGTGAATCCAGAGATTGCATTAATATCAAATGAAGGATTTAAAACTGCAATCCAGTCACAGCCGAGGATGTTTAGGCCATGGTTTCCAACCACCAGTGCAGACAATTGTGACGATTTATTGTTGCACTCGACATCCAACATCACTTGACCCTTGATGTCAATAATTCGCATCATCGGTGAACGGACTTAAGATCAGAACAAGCATGCTGAATATCGTAGCTAACTTGCACTTTCTACCTGACATGACAAAAGAACTGGAGAGATTTTCAATGACGCAAGGCGGACAATTTGACGCAGAAAAATTTTTTTACCAACTGAATTCCTCACTTCGGACACGTGACGTGACGCAAGTCGGTCTTTATGACGCAAATGGTATATTAGACGCAAGAAGTATATTCGACTCAAGATGAAGTAAATGAAAATTGAAGTTAGACTTTTTGACGCAGTTCGTATATTTGACTCAAAAACGATCGATAATGCAATGCGGTATATTAATGTCTAAATATGCTGTCAGAAGTCCTCTCAACAATTTTTTCTATCGAATAAAGCGCCTATCTCAAAGAGAAAGTTAACATGGAATCAAATAGGCCTATATCAAAATGATGCCCAAGATTTACAATCTTAGTTCAGACAGCGGTTCATGGCAAATTTTACACACATGGCCAAGTTACTGACATGGACTGTGTCAGTTACTGGTCTCCATGGGGTTGACATGGTTGACATGGTGTGTACTATTATATATAAGTTCCTTAATCAATCGAGCCGAACTTTGACCAAGAGTTCTACTGTTAAGCGGCTCTTGTACGATCTGTACATCTTAAGGGATGCCGTCCCCGCCAGCCCGCGCTATCGTTAGGGACCACGGGAGCGTCCGCCGGGGCGGGCACGCAATCAGATCCGTCCATAGTGTGCTTAAAAGACCTTCATGCATGCATTCATCATCATTTGTCGAGTCACACCACCCAGCCACCCCCTCCCCCCTAAGGGGTTAGGTTTAGAAGCGCGTTTTGGAAAAATGGGAAAAGTGCTTGTGGGTCCCACACACACCGATCTCGTTCAAGCTAAAATATGTTAGTTCTAGGATAGTCAAAAGTTTGACGCGCCTTGAACGTTTAATGTCTGCCGGTGGGAACGCACCACGTGTCCTCTTAAGGGCAAACCTTAAGTCTTATTAACTATAAGTTTATTAAAATTATGAAACATTTGGACGTCGTTATGGGAATGTCCCAGCTTCAACACAACAGAAATAAAGCAGCTTCATATTTTCTTCTAATTCAATGCTCTCCGCTGTTAGAATTACTTGTCAGGCTAAATTGCTCAAAGTTTCAATGACCATCACATTATAAATGAGGTAATCACCGGAGCAATTTTCTCTCATCTGGAACATTCAACGTAATCGAAATATAATTTGCAGAATGTTCGAATCGATTGCTCGATCTTGAAAATTGCCATCTCATGTCAAGTAATCAGACCGGAAAATCGACACACCGTTTATCAGGAAGGCAACGACATGACCTGAATAGTTGGCCTTGCCTACATTCTTTGGTTTATTCAAGGGATACTCAAGTAGGCATGTTAATTCTAATTCAATTCTTCAGACTCAATGATTGAGTCTGACACTTTCTCAGCCGTCACCGATGCAGAGTATGCCATCAAAAAATTGTCAGGGATTAACGGTGAGGCGATCAAGGAAAAATATGCCTATGATTAAGTTTATCAATAAAAATCCGGATATTCAAGACCTGCGCTCTATTGAAATAGTTTTGTCAAGTAGCGAGAACTTATTCCCCCGGACAACATTTCTCCTCAAGACTGTAAACAGAATACCTCATTAGTATCTAAAAATATGAATTGCTGTAAAGCAGAATTGGTGTGTTCCTGTTTCAGTGGTCCAATCAGTTTTTGCAAACTCGGTCATCTTGTTACTATAAATAGCAATTCAAAATTTGAATTCCGCTTTTTCAAGAGAAATTATGTTTTGAGTATCCGTTGCAGAGATTGATGTTATCTTCGAAAAATGACTCGTTCTGATCGGTTATAGCATGAAAGCGTCTTAAAGACACTGTTGAAATTGTGCTTTATCGCATTGAGATAGTGAAATGGCGTCAAAGAGATTTTTGAAAGCACAAGCAAATTTCTTATTATCTTAGTTTTACATCGAGAAAAAGCACAATAACTGCGTCCAAATGAATGAATGCGCTTTATAGATATGTTATAAGTAGAGCTCAGAAAATACTTTTTAAATAAAACATGCACTTCATCCTGTTAACTATTCAGTCTCTCAAAAGAGTCAAAATTTAAGCTTATGATATGAGAGACTGATGAACAAACTGGCCGAACTGTTTCTTCATGTACCACGTGGTTCATAATTATCAGATAATTAAATGTATATAAATTACGGCTTTTAATCGAAGTTAATTCATGGCAACAGTTTAATACGCTTCTGTTAAAAATGAATCTCTAATTCACCGCTTTTATGAAAATGAATATTCCAGCCTAATCAAGTTCGCGTGCAAAAGTTCGCTGCTTATATTCTGTGATTGGTACTTCTTCGGTCAGAAAATCAATCATTTGAAGAATTTGTCATGAATTAAATAATGAATATTATACTTTAACAAACGTTTTGAAAGGAGCAACAAAAGCAATTTTCTGCGACCGTGTAGTAATCTATTCCCAATATTTCGGCTTAGCCTTTATCAAGGGATGCAAAAAAGGAAATCATACTGAATGTACTAAAACCGTACACAGATGCTACTAAAATCATAAAATCTACTAAGCATTATCTAAATGAGAACCAGTTAATTGCGGTTCCCTCGGATAAAACGAACAGATTCGTAGTTACTGATAAAAATAGCCATCACAAAAATACTCGAGATCTTCTGCAAGATAAAAACACTTACTTTAGAATAGACAAGTCTAAAGTCAATCAAATAGAAACTCAAGCCAACAAAATCTTAGATAACATATGCAAAAATAATTTCACTCGTTTTGAGATAGAAAAACTAAAATCATGTGGTAGCAGACCTGCCAAATTCAAAACTTGTATCAAAGACCACAAGAATTCGACAGACAGTGGGTTTCCGTTGAGGCCGATCGCGTCCACAACTAACAGCCCTACTCAAAAAATCGATTGGCTCACAACTCAAGTCCTCAATCAGTTAGATGAATTAGTTCCATCATATCTGCGAGATAGTGAGGCGCTTATGAATAGAATGCAAGAAATAAACAAAGACTTAATCACGGATGATCAAACGTTTGTGTCATTAGATATAGTTAGCCTTTACCCAAGCATTCCGATTCAATATGGAATAGAAAGTGTGCTCAAATTTGCTGATCAAAATTGGAGAAAAATAAATAACTTTGGCATCAATATAGAACACTTGAAAAAGTGTCTTACTTTCATAGCATATAATTATGAAATCAGTTTTGAAGATGAGACTTATTTACAAATTCACGGCTGCCCTATGGGTTCTCACTTCGCGCCACCATTTGCAATCATCACTGTGCACTTCATAGAAACTTGTGCTTTAGAATTCATCGAGTCTAGTGGCATTAAACCAATCCTGTTTTCTAGGTACGTGGATGACATCATTCTTGGTCCATTCCACAGGGATCTGGAGCTGTTCGACAAAATAATTCGTATTTTCAATAGCATCAATTCGGACATTCAATTCACAATAGAAATTCCTGACTCGGGCTCGGCCCTGAACTTTCTAGATTTGTCAATCTTTATAGAAAATAATGATATTAGTTATCAGTGGCATTCGAAACCTAATCATTCGGATATTACGTTGAAAAAAGACAGCTGGGTTTCACGAGATGTCAAAGACAGTTTCGTTAGAAGTACGGAACAACGTATAGAGAATCGGTGCTCCAATCCCGAATTAAAGAAGAAATCTTTAAAAAGGATGCAGAACCGACTCTGCAATAACGGATTCGATCAGCGTGATTTTAATAAAAAGAAAAGAACTCACCCAACTTGAAAGAAAACGAAACAAGACGAGATCAAAGTAAAATTGACTGTTGATTACATAAGCGATAGCTGTAATAGAAAAATTAATTCCCTTATTAATAAGTATGTTTTCCCGGTAACCTTAGATAGCAAACCTAACAAAACTTTTAGTCAATACCTGCATGATAATAGGACTGGTAAGCATAAAAATTGTGACTTATGCAATGGCCTTAATGATAACTATGCGTGTGATGATCGTCATGTAGTGTATCAATTTACTTGCCAATTCTGTCAACAAGCGTACATAGGTTAAACTAGTCGTCCTTTTCTTGCCCGTCTAAAAGAACCTACAAGTAGTTTAAAAGCTGGTAATAATAACAGTGCCCTTTCTGAACATGCGAAATATTTTCATCGGCGTAACATGACTATTAAAGATTTCAACCTCATGATTCTTAGCAAGTACAATTCACCTATTGAAAGCCGCATTACTGAAGCTAGGTACATTAGGACTAAGAATCCAGGTATGAACAGGAAACAAGAGCTGGTTGGTTGATGGATGCTCGCGACTAAGCGATCGAGTCGATTAGTATTTAAGATCCACTTCACATTTGTACTTCTGTCACATTCTGATTTTACTGGCACTGAGGCTGTGACAGTCACGAAACGTCTGCGTTTGTAAATAGTTTTACCTTCAACTTTTATTTTGAAATACAAGTGGATAATACAGTGGGAGAGACTATTCACTACAAAGCTACTATGACATACTGAATGTCATTAAGAAACTTTAAACTAACCTATCTATGAAATACAACCTAGAACCTTAGTAGAGCATGGACATTGTGACATGCTAACACAGAGTTTTAGCGAAAATATCATGGATTACAAATAGATAAAAAATCTATAAAATTTACACAATAAGATTGACTAGCATTTCGGTAGGCCTTGCTTTTATCTCCTTCTTTTCGACCCTTCTTCTTTGAGCCCGAAGGACATAAAAGCAAGGCCTACCGAAATGCTACTCAATCTTATTGTGTAAACTTTAGCTTTCCTTTCTTAACCTTCATAGATTTTTTATCTATTTGTAATCCACGATATTTTCGCTAAAACTCTGTGTTAGCATGTCACAATGTCCATGCTCTACTAAGGTTCTAGGTTGTATTTCATAGATATTTTAGTTTAAATTTTCTTAATGACATTCAGTATAATTTCCTTTTTTGCATCCCTTGATAAAGGCTAAGCCGAAGTATTGGGAATAAATTACTACACGGGCGCAGAAAATTGCTTTTGTTGCTCCTTTCAAAATGAATGAATCCCGACCGATGGCAACAAAAAATCAAATTTAATAAACGTGTCATGAAATAAATATCAATCACAACCTCCTTAGCAGAATGATTTCAACTTCCATTTAGCATCATAACTTGAGAACCTCTCCATAACAAAATCTTGGATTCAGCAAAGAGAAAACAGCAACAACTCTCTGAAAATTAAATATATATTGGCAAACGCAAGTTATCGAAAATCTATCATGGGCAGGATAAAATTAAGAAAATGGAAACAATTGATTTCTGTCTGAAAGGGCGGTATTAACTCCCACAAGCCTCACGTCTCTCATCGGAACAAAGGCAAGAAAAGGCCTAGAATGAGATCAGGGAGAAATTCGATGAGAATACGATTGTCGACATAGGAGAAGGGATACAATTGAAGAAGTGAGATCAATGGACATCAGGAAGAGACAATATTATCAACACTGAGGTCACAAAGAGGATGAGATTTCAGCACATTACGCCAAAGTCACACAGAAAGAAATAAACTTGAAATAACACATCTTTTCTCACGCGCAGAGTCAAATAAAACATATTTACATATTTCACAAAGAGGCGGATAGAAAACACACAATCGGATATTTGAATTAGCACCTAACGGATGCTGATAGGTATCCAAAGAGGTCCCAGATTATGCTCTAGGGATTTTTACAGAATTGGACGAAGAACAGCAAATTCAAGTTCTTTATTAAAACTTGTCGCTGGAAGTCAGTGTAATGCTGCACCGCCGTACATGGACAGGGCTTGTGCAGGGTTGGAGGACATTAGACCGGCACTCTGATAGCGGTCATGGTGAACCATCTTCTCTGTCTTTAGTCCGGGCACAGGCATCGCTCGGGAGAACCAGTCTTCATACGCGTGCGTCGCCATGGCAGCGGCAGTCATTTGGGGAGGCTGTTGATGGTGTGAAGTGTGCTGCGGCAAATGCTGCTGAGGATGGATTAGATGACTGGAGTTACTGCTTCCTGCAGAGCTAGGAGAAGTCACTAGTTTACTAGAATTCTTCACTGGAGACAGCGAAAGTCCATCTTTGCGATCATGAGAGGAACTGGTACTGACTGGATCGTCCCTGCTTCGATTCAAAGGTCCTGCACTGCTCGGTGCGCCCTCGGAATCTTCATCAGCGGAAGAACAGCGTGTGGGAGACATACAATGAACTCTCATGTGCTTCCGCAGCGAACTCGGATGAGTATAGCTCTTCTCACAGCCTCGGACTTTGCACAGGTACGGTTTGTCGTTCATATGCACGTGCATATGCTTCTTCCTGTCGGAGCTGTTGGCGAATCGGCGATCGCATCCTTCGAACTCGCATCGAAACGGCTTCTCGCCTGGAAGGAGAGAAATGAAACAGGTGAGATGAGGACATAATCCAATCATCGACTCCCTACAGAGAAGCAACCACTCGTCATTATTCTAAGAATGCTTCAACTACAATTTACCCGCTTTGTCAACCTAATGGTCGCCAGGTGACTCTTATCGTAGACATTGCGATGAGTAGCCGCGATTGACAATTAGCGTGTGCCTCCACGTCACTCAGGAACACCTGTGCAGCCCCTCTTTGCAGAACAGTCAAAGAGAGCGCGAGAGATCGGTACGACACCCAGTCAGGTCACGGAGTTGTGGATCTCTGACTATCGGACCCCGTGCGGCGTTAGAAAGGGGCGCTAATTAGGGCAAGGAGAGGATGCAGGTGGGAAGCCGAACAACTGAACATTTCGGCGTGGGAGAAACCAACCAAACTTTCCTTGTCCTTAGTCATGAGTTCAATATTTCACATTTATCATTTGTATTATGCCGCTCATTCATCATCTCTCACGGTATATGACCGCGGTAACCAAGATCTGCCTCGCAGGACCCCTGGCGATCGACTGAGGCAGTCATTGCATCATGGCCTGTCCCTTGGGGAGGCAGTGCAATGTTGATTGTAGCGCTGGGGTGCCCAGTGGGCCTACAGAGACTCCACTGAGTCGACATCGATAGCTATGTCGGCGTGGCATGAGTCACATGATTTGTCGTTGGGCTGAGAGATTTCTGGGACCTTTTCTCTTTTTCAAGATCCCCCGGAGAGTCGCGTGACATTAACTAAACGTTTATTTTTGAAATTGTTAAAGTTGATATTTCAACATCATTAGGAAGTGAGGTATTATGAGAGTTGGGGTGGATAATCAGCCGATAAGATTTTCAGATAAAAGATATTTTGAAAATTTGAAGACGTTCGCTGTTCAGAGATATGGAAAAGGACAAAATGAACTTAATGCAAAAATGGTCAGTGGTGATAGAATTTATGATATCAAATTGATTGATCGACGTCATTAGTGGAGTAAACATAACAAAAACTAAAAGTTTTATGGAAAAACATGAGCAGCATATCTTTCAGCTGAATGATGTGTTGTCAGATTGCTTGCATACGTGTAGTATCAGGAACAGAAATTAATGTAAATAGAATAATTAAATATTGAGTTCCATCCTCAGTTGAAAAATGGAAACAGACCTTAATAGCTGCAATTTCACCCAAGATGAGGAATCATCAGTAGGCCTAGTTCACATCTCTCAACATCGACACAACTATCTATTTAAAGATGCACCCATGCCCGGGTAAATTTGAGATTCGCAATTAGCAAGTTAGTGAAATTTCGACGTGAATTTATCAAATGACACTTAATTAACATTAACTAATTACACAAAACTTAATTTCATTTCATTTATTCAATTTAGCCACGATCCAAGAAATCTCAAAAGTGGCAAGAACAAAAATATGCAACGCGCAGGAAAGTAACAAGCTCAAGAAATCAAATTAGACATTAAATTAACTTTTATTAAGCTTAATTTCTAATCAATTTTTTAGATAAAGAAGGCAGTTACAATATTTACGGCGCATCATTTTTTCCAGAATTTTGAAAAATGGAAAAAATAGAAGAAAACCTCAAATGAAACTGAAAACAGAAACCTTCGGTTTTGAATATATTGTCTTGGCTATTTGTCATGTATTTTGAATGGAATTGGAAGGAGTCAATTA
Organism: Prostheceraeus crozeri; assembly: GCA_907163375.1. Lineage (NCBI taxonomy): Eukaryota > Metazoa > Platyhelminthes > Polycladida > Euryleptidae > Prostheceraeus > Prostheceraeus crozeri. The sequence continues at coordinate 41,274 of CAJQUW010012612.1, read as the reverse complement.
ATCAGTTAACATTCGTTAACTGAAATTTTTTGTAAAAAATTCAAAAAATAAAATAAAATAACCATCTTTCAATATTGGCTCTTTCCAACTCCATTCAAAAAATAAACAATCAAATTTGAGCTTCACTGCATAAATTGTGACAATCTGATAACCCTAAAGATTGGTTAATCAATACGAGTGTGTGATGCATAAATTCACCACGATCATGCCGAGCCTGATAGTAACGTGTTTTGTAACTTTGTAAAAGTAACTTGGAGCTTAAAATTCATTCAAAATTTAATGAGTATATTTTTTAGTATGCTGACTGCTGATGAACACAAAACTCAGTTCTTCCGCATCAAAATAAGAACTGACGAATGCGTTTTGATAAAAGTGAGTGATCTCCACAGTTATTAAATCAATCAATCTTTCTATTTACGACCGGATTCTGGATATCTGAAAACACCGCATTTCAAATTGGCTAATTCTTTAATTTCTGCTCCTTTTCAAATGATATTTAAAACTATTGATATCTAAGCCATCTTTGAACTTGTCCGCTGCAGACGTTGGTATATTTCTGAATTCCTACAATTTAACATGATATCAACCTAATGATGTACTTGAATATTTTTAAAAAAGCATGATCTCAAACATATCGCGAGATTTATAACAAGACTTTTTAATATATTTCAACAGTTTAATTCAATGGCCTGACAGTTTTGAGTAGAGTAGTTTTAGCTGTTTTCGGTTCCTGATTTATAATTCTCTATCATGGTCGCAGTCAAGTTCATCTACAACTCTCGACAGCTTCTCTAACGTTCTTTACCTGACCAAGACCTCCTTTCATTAGTCTTACAAAAAAGCGACACGACCTGTGAGTTGATCGTGTTTGACAGATAGGATTAGATCACATCCGCCCATCCTCCTCCCATCCATGATGCTGAGCTCCACCCATCGATAATTATCGAGCCTGCTAATTTGCCCACTTCTCTATTCTTTGCCCAACAAGGCGAGATGGGACACCCCGTTGAGTGCCAATGGGCGCACATTAGCGACCGGCAATTGTCACTTGAGTCCTGTCTTTCTTTATCTTTATCAACTTTTGCACATCCTCTTTATGGTTAGTCTGTATGACGGATTTATACGCTAGCTCTAGTCACAACGTTTCATTCGACCCCAACTGGTTCATTCAGAGACCAAAACAAAATATTTACGGCCTCCTGGTCGGTTAGAGAAATGTGGCTGTGTTTAGATGTCACTCAAACGATAACGTTGGCGGATTTCCTGGTGTCCAGGTGTGCTGAGATTCCAATTTAGTGGCGCAAGCCACATATATTGAAATATGTTCGTCTACACTCTATTATTAATTCTCCTAAATTGACTTCTGGTCAGATTCCTTCTTGAAATGAATAATTGACCATTCATCAATAATCGCCAAAATGAGACTGCTCAAATCATCAGGCTCTCATAAGGATGAACAGATGATGAAAATAAAAATGTTATTAAGACCTCATGTTGAGTTGCGCTGCGGTTAGCTGAAATTAATTAAGAAATGACATTCTTAACGCTTCAAATATGAAACTTCTTTATTAAGAGAATTTCAAGAAATTGCAATTTATATTTGAGGAATTTTTTGGCCAGTTTTAGTTTGAAAGACATTCAAGATCAGGAAAATATTGACAACTATTATCTATCTCTGTCATTATTCAACCTATGAGATAAATGGTCAAAAGTACAAAGACATAGAATATTCGCTGTTGATTGGCAAATTTTGAGAGCATGAAATGCGGCATTATGAATGATAGTCTAAGCAAAATAGAACACAACAGATAAAATGAATGAGTTTGATAAATAAAACTTCGCAAAAAACTAAATACTTTGATATAAGTTTGATAAATAATAAACATAATTCTGTGAAAATATCGTTTTCTCTCCCAAGTAAATTAATGCCAGCAAAATAGTAATTAAGCAAGTTAGAGTAGAAAAATACAGTACCGGGTTCACGCTATTTCTCTAGGGCAACAATAAATGATTTGTAATGTCATTGCATCGCATATACCCAATAACAATTGAATATAATCCAAAATATCAAAGATTCCCAATATTGAGTTATGCCAAGAACAGGAGAGGGACTCTCCGAACGTATGATATCATAATTGAATGTTAGCGATGATTTATCAATCAAACTCTTTTTGCAATGGTGAGTAAAAAGTCAGAGGAAAGCAAAAAATTCGAGCTGACCTTCACTGTAGGAAGACGTAAATGTTAGTAAATAACTAAATAATCTAGAGTAAAAAAACAGTTACGCAGCCGACGTTTCGGGTCCATACCCGAAAAATGATTTGTCAACTCCAATAAAATCAAAAATATCAAAAATCACCGACACCAGAGAGGACCCTCCGAACGCATGTCATAATCGAATGTCAACGAGGATTTATCAATCAAATTCATTTTGCAATGGTGAGTAAAGTCAGTGGACAGTAAAAATGCGAACTTAACTTCATTGCAGGAAAACGTGATGAAAGCTCTGTATGTGAAGGACTGAAGAATCAATGAAACGGAGTTAGCGAAAAGATTCGAACTTGGAAATTTAAATAGGAAACTCTCAATAAGGTTTGACTAATTCTCTTCAGCAAAGAAAAATAAACTTGAACGCCTCAAAGTGAATAAGTTGCCGAAAACTTTCCGTTTACAGCAACACCGTCTGTCACCGCACAAGAAAATCTCCTTCACATCACGTAGAACATCAAACATTCCCAACCGGCATCATTATAGCTGCTGACCGGCACCGCAGGTGCCCATTGTTCCCCTTAGCGGTGACCAGATGCTCTGCGATCTTGTAATTCGGCTGATATTTCACGCTAGTTGCCATCCCACATTCACGGTCTGACCACGCCCCAATAAGGAAGACATAGCGGCCTGAAATCCTTCCATCCGCAACTGGTGTACGGCATTCGCAGCAAATTGCTGTCCCAACCCGCTGGAGATAGGCATCGGCGCTCATTAGATTCCCTTGCTGACGCACGTCGAGCCCTGGCCGTGTCCCGGCAGGCGGTGAATGCTCCCTATAAGGCCACTAACAAGGCGTCTCGGTAAACACTCATTGGGTAGCGATAACATGTGCTGACGACCGCTGGGCCAAGACCATGGGAAGAAAGGAGAAGTGTCCCCGGCCTAGTGGGAGCAAAGTCACAACAAGTGGGGCGCTGACTTGTCGGTGATAAGTGAGGCTGACAAGAGATGAACAAAAGAATGTGAACGGGGAGGAACAGGGCGGAAAGGAAGAGAAATTTGAGATGGAAAGTCAATGAGTTGCTGAAATTCGATGACGGTGGGATGGAATGTATTCGAATGACGCTCCCAGTGAATATCTAAAGATATCTCAAGGCTGTGGGATTGAATTTAACACGAAGCGAAGATTATCGGGGAATTATGTTGTGTATCGGTTCGGACGTTGGAAATTCATGAGATTTTGTGAACAATTTTGGGGTTCGCAGCGATGCCGGCCGGCAAATTGAATGTGTTATAAATCAAATGAATGCGTGTTCTTCTTAAACACAAGGAAATGAAGAAAACTCTATCACGTCACTTATATGAATAAATCATTTCAGACTTTATGTCAACAAATTGAAACAATTAAATAGAAATTGATATAATCTGAAAATTATCATTATTGTTATCATAATTAACAATTCATAAATTATAATATTCCGCTTCCAATCAGCCTATAATGAAATATGGATTTGAAAGTGTTGCTTGGAAAACTTTTAGTTTAATGAAAAGTGGCAAAAATTCACTAATTACGCAGTTTTCGCAGATTTGAAATTCAAATTTCAAGAACTACTTAAAACATGAGATTCATCAATACAATGGTGATTAAATATATTAAAACAATATACTAATTTCATAATTATATGAAGCATCATGTTTAATATTAAATTTGATGTGAAGAAAGCAATAATAAGTTTTGGTCTAGAAGTTTTAGAATATATTGTATGAATTTGTGCGTAATCGTATTTTCAGGAGCCTGTCAATTTTTGTTGTAAGAAGAGCAAAGAAAACCCAACTTTCTTGATCACTCCTTCAATTTTTATGATACTTCTGATAAAATAAATGCACAAGAATTGCACTAAATTTTCGACCGCTGTCCTTCACATGGAGCGATGTTCACACTGTAAGCCGTAGACCGACAATTATCCTACAAAATTACTGACAAAATCAACCGACGATTGTCACCTCCAATATCCTGCAATATGCGACGAATTTCTAGGTTCTACACCGACATCGAAACAGATGCTTTGTATCCAAATTAACTAAACTAAAACTGTTGAATATTGATTGATTTTTTCGATTAGTGATTGCTTGACTTTTGAGCAATTTGTATTATTGAGTGGAAAAACCATGATTTATTTTGACATAATTTAATTAATTACCTACATTTTTGATAAAATTTAACCTATAATTCATTGCTATTCATTTTGTCGCTTTTTGTCAGATATTGTAGGTGTTCAGTGGCAATCATCCTACACGAACTAACAATGACCGACAAAATAGATTTTGTAGGATAAATGTCTGTCAATTGTCAGTCAACGGTTTACAGTGCAGATTTTATGAATAGTTTGAATATTCATTTAACCAAAGAGCAAAAATGTTAGGCCAAGTACATTGTTTGTGATATAATTAAAAGCAAAACGGAAATTTTGTGCTTAAATTGTTAAAGTTTGAGGACAATTTTCTAGCGCAAGTGATGAAAAGAATAACATTTACAAGGAAAATGTCGCCCCCCCCCTAGACTCAAGACTGCGTGATGCCTCCTGTAATTTGAGCCAAGTCGACGGTTTTCAGCAAAATTAATCTAAATTTCTTTAAAAATTTTGAAAAATCATTCAAGAAACATTGTTTTCAAAGATACATTTGAGTATTTATATAACCTCAAACCACAAAAAAAGTAAAAACTTTAGTCATGTGATACCTATGACTAAAAAATGATGCACCACAGAACATACATGCAGATGTTAGGTGGTCGCATTCTCTGCTACTAGCAATTTAACAACTACTTTAATGTGCACAAAAATTTCAGGAAATTTCTTCATGGCGTGCATTTCTGCGATAGCCCTGAACATGAACTCACAATCTGTCCGACAATTGTCTGTGTTCACTTCTAGATGGAATTATTGTACATTTGTCATTGCAACAATTTTGTCTAATGCACTAGTGGCCGAAAAATTGTGCCGATATCATTTTATTTACGTTCATGAAAAAGTCGGTTTTTCCCGAACTGATTGTTCAACCACACTGTAAACCGCTGACTGACAATTGACAGACATTTATCCTACAAAATCTATTTTGTCGGTCATTGTTAGTTCTTGTAGGATGATTGCCACTGAACACCTACAATATCTGACAAAAAGCGACAAAATGAATAGCAGTGAATTATAGCTTGAATGTTATCAAAAATGAAGGTAGTAAATTAAATTATGTCAAAATTTATCATGGTTTTGCCACACAATAATACAGATTGCCCAAAAGTCAAGCAATCACTGATCGAAAAAATCAATCAATATTCAACAGCTGTTGTTTATATAATTTGCATACAAAGCATCTGTTTTGATGTCGTTGGAGAACCTACAAATTCGTCGGATATCGCAGGATATTGGAGGTGACAATCGTCGGATGATTTTGTCAGTGATTTTGTAGGATAATTGTCGGTCTACGGCTTACAGTGTATCTCAATCTCATTCCTCTTTGAGTTCTCGAAATTTAAGGTGTTTTTGAAAAATTACAATCAAAATTTATAGATACCCTCAGATCAGCACTCTGCGAACAAATTGAATAATAAATATATCATAAGGATCTTGTCATTGTCATTTGAAAAGTGAAAAATCGTCTTCCAACACACTATGATTTGACTGCATAATGAATGCCCGCCCACAAAGGATGAGATAAAATGCCTGGAGATATAGAACGACTGATAAGGAATCTGAATTGAAAATATTAGGGATGAAAGAGTGCAAACTGCAAACCAACCCCTCGCCAGAAAAAAATCGAGATTGATTATCTTAATCACAGTTTTATCTTTGAAAAAAATCATTGATAACGTAAGATCAACAATTCTTTCATTGTCAATGAGTTTACGAGAAGAATCATCACACGGTTGGGTGAAAGCATGATTGACTAAACATACTCTATCATTTCACCTTTTGTTTTCACGATGTCAACTATGACAAGGATTGTTTACTTTTTACTTTAGTTTTAAGATTGCTGCAGTTAATAGGTTGCATGCGGGCTACGATCCCACTTCACACTAGTCTACCGTAACGGGCTTGGAGGAGGGTGAAGATCATCCAAGCATGACCCAACAGCTCCCGCCTCTTCTCGCCGCCTCCAATACCTCTTCCTGTGCTGTGGCCCCACAACCCAGCGACCGATTGGCGCCGCACCGACACCCTTCGATGGTTGTATCTGACAAATTATGGCATCTTCTCACAAGCAGCTGGACCTGCTGCGACACAACGTCCACAAGCCGTTGTACGCCGGATGTGGCAAGTGCGGAGATGAAGAGAAGAGGAGAAAGTGGACAGCATTCATAAATTGTGGTTGTCTATACAGCGAACAGAAGTTTACTCTCGCCATGCTGGTATAGGATAGCTCAGTTGGTAAAGTGCTAGACATCGATGCGGCAGTGCAGAGGGTTCATGGTTCGAGTCTGTCTCACCGGGATGGATCACAACATGCTATTCAACTTTACCTGGTGAGATTTGCCAATGAATTTAAAGCTGTCTCGCTTGCAACTTAAGACATCGTCCTTGTTTTCAGCAAAAGAGAGTTAAAAGTAAAGCAAATCCATGAAATGAGAAATTGGCCTGTCCGCTGTCAAAATCCGTCGTCTTGACAATGACAATAAATGAATAATGCACAACATGCATGTCATAACTGACTAAATACATGCATTAGCTGCAATAATTAATAATTGCATGATGAATTTTAAGAAATTTTTCATCATTTCCAAGCACAGAATTAGGACGGTCGTCTCTTCTTCTATTTGACTAGAAAGGAAACATTGGAACATGCAAAGCTGATGAAATGGCACAATCTGCTGACATAATACCATAGCAATCGAACAATGAGCAGCCAGTTCAACATTAAACACGCCAAATTGTGCAAAGTTTCAGTGACTGCTATCAGCCGGATCACACAGCTAAGAGACACAGACGATATCAAGTTCCACAGAGAAGTTTGTGGACGTTTTTTCGTGCGCCTGCTAACTTTTTTAATAATGATCGGAGTGCCCAACATTATCGAGAAAGGAATCGTGGCGATCGGAGCCACACAGGAATTCACAGCTGTCCGCAAGCGGCTCACGACTATTTTTCCTATCTCTGCAGGGTATTAAAAATTTCTTTTTGCCCACTTAGTAAGTTCCTGGGAATGGCTAATCGATCAAACTTACAGACAATAAATTACAAAACCTTTAACCAATAAAATACATGGAACACGAAAACGCATGACAATCAGTTATTCAAGATCAAAGTGTAGACTACTTATCAAAGAATTTTTAATTTTTCATCATCTTTAGGTTTAACGTAGCCTCTTCACCTTAATGCCGAAGATTTCCAGAAATCTCAAGAAATTCCGGGTGAAATTAATGCCCACATAGGAAAATGCGGCCTCTGATATTTTCCGCTAATCGCCTTCGTATAGATTTCTAGACTGAGAAGAAGAAATTTGTTTGAATTTGCTACGATGACATAGCGGATCCGATTTTTTTTTACATAGGTTTCCTTTTGAGTAAAATTTGTGCGGATAGCCGCCACAGTAATGATCTTCGAAGTCTTTGTGTTTCAGCAAATAGTTTGAGATATTTTTTAACAAAAGTTGTGATTTTGTTATTAGCTTATTCCGGCTAACATTCTCCTTGTACATTCTTTTCCAAAATAAGTCGAGTGTTGCACACTAAATAATTAAATGTTAATTATCAACTTTGTGACTCTTAATTTTTCTAATTCTTCAATTATCATGTGTTCTGCACTTCCAAGTTAATGGATCAAAGCATTAGAAAAGAAATGTTCAATTGGAAATATTTTCTTCCCTATTTAGTGAATATATGTCAAATTTTCAAGACAGCACATGTTAGAAAATATATTCCTAGAAACAGTTTAAAGGATTGGGGAATGCATGGTTATCAACGATTTAATTGTTTAGATTTGCATCGTGACGTGACGAGATTGAAATCCCTCCCCCTTTTCTCAAGGCTCGGGATTTTGAAACCTGCTAATGTAAAAGTAATAATAATACATATGTATTACCATAGTATAGTATAATAATATTACTGACATTTATGCACTATAATATAATAATACATACAAAAAATATATAAAAACACATTGACATGTTCATATATTATAACATCAATAATATAATATAGAAATAGTAAGCGATACACAATAAATATAAATAATTATAAAAAAATATAAAAATAATAATAATATAGATGTCGAATGCGAAGGAAAATTATATTTCTTTTATTTTCTGTTGCAAAATCTGTCATGATACATGCATAACAATCACCGATGTGCCCCATCCACATAGTAAAATCTTGAAAAGCTGCGAATGCTTCCAATACTGAATGTCACAGTATGGAGCTGTTCCCAAAAAGTCCTCAAAAGCATTGTTTTTTTTGAGTGAAAACTCTGGTGAAAGTTACTGAAAATTTAAATTCTTCTGAATATGATTTTTGCTAAATTAACGTATTAGGATGGATGGGGACAATGGCCCACCTACGATGCGACTTTTGACTGAATAATCGGATGTGATTATGCAAGAATTAGAAGCAATCACGCGTCGAAAATAGAAACTTGCTTCAATATATTTCATTAACCGCTGAGCAATATTTAATCAATGGACGTATTTAGAAGTCGATAATCAAATAAGAAATGTTTAACATCAATTGCTAATTAGATTCAACTGATGTATGTTTCATTCAAAAATCACTTGGGAGCTGCGGGTAAGTTGTTCGATTTCATTAATAAAGACTTCGAAATGAATGAATTTATCTGAAGACACTCAGTCAGGGTCACAAATAGATGAAATATTTCAAGAATCACTGGCTGAATTGCAGGAGCAAAATCACGTAATCATGTCCAATTAATTATCATTATGTAGAAAGACGGTTGGAATTATAAGGATGACAATAATTTTCGCTATGCGACAATCTCATCAGGGGATATATTTTTATCCTGGGAACTACCGGTATGCAATTTGTCATGAAAATTCAAAACATCTATTTTTGTCTGTTCATTACAATATTTTTCTGTGTTATTGCGTTATCTCAACATCTTCTCAACCAATTCGATTCGAAGCAAATATGGGAAAGCTAATGCATGTGGAGATCAATATGCTTAATTGAATAAGGTATATTGTATCTTCTCGAAACCCGTGGGTTTTGAAAATATTATTTTATTTTATTTTATTTATTTTATTATTTTGCTTAGTAATGGATTCCCTACAACCTGTAACAATTCTATCTTCGTAAAATATATGCAGACGACTTGACCATACTGCATTTCATACGGCATCAAAATGAAGACAATCTTCAAAGTGAAATGCGCAATGTTCTGTGTTGGATTGATAATTGCTGCCTTAGTGTGAACGCTCAAAAGTGTAAATCAATGGATATTATTACAAAAAAGAATATTCATATTGACCCTGTTTTGCTTTCGGACAATTCTCCCATGGTTCAAATATCTACAGTAAACATTCTTGGCTGTTGTTTTTCATCAGATCTGAAGTGGAATTCTAATATCCTCAATTTGTTGAGGAAGGCCTCAAAGCGTATTTATGTTTTACTTTATTTGAAACGTTCTGGTTGTCCAACTGAGACAGTTTTCAGTATTTACTGCGCTTTAATTGGACCTGTGCTTCTGTATGGTTCTCCAGCATGGTGTAACATCCCGGACTATCTGAAGCGTCAACTGTTTAGTGTTGAGAAAAGGGCCTTGCTCATCATTGGTGAAGAGCTTAGTGACCATCTTTCTCTCTTCACCATGGGAGACAATATCTGCCTGAAGCTGTTTAAAAATGTGGAGTCTCAACGTGACCATCCTCTTCGATGTTTTTTTAATGAAAAAAAATCTGAAAAAAACAAGAAGTTTATCTTTGTTGAGGAGACCAAAAACTAAGACAAGGCGATTTTTGCATTCGTTTATAAAGTATTGCCCTTCATAATTTTCTCGTGTCTTATATTAACCTATTTGTTTTGTAATGTGTTCACCGCATTTCGTGAAACAATAAAGAGAATCTTATCTTATTATATTATCTTATCTTACCGGTATGTGAGCAAATTTTCTGGTTTGTGATTCAACTGGCTGGAATTTTTAGTAATGAAATTTTTCATTCAAAAAGATCGCAAAGAATAGTTGTGCTCTATGCACTCGCAATTTTAGAACAGCTGAAGTTTGAATTTACCCCGATAAAAAAATTTCCTCTAATTTAGTAACTGGCGCCGTTAGAACATTTAGGCCTGTGGATCAGTCTGACCATGTATGGTCAACATATTCAGTTAGACTTGGTGGATTTGAACCACCGACGTCTGGCATTCTAGGCCAACGCTCTACCAACTGAGCTATCGAAGGGAGAAATGTCGATTGAAGAATCCACGTAAGAGAATCAGCTGCTGATGACTGATAGTTTTCTCGAGTGGGAAACGGTTCAAGACAATGATCGAAAGCGCGGCGTTCGGAAGTGTCCCATTATCAGAGACGAGGGTCAATAAATTACTGTAGTGACATCGACTTGCGCTGTGCTTTGGTTGTTTGAGCATATTATGACTGCATCTCAAGCATTGGACAGAACTTTTCAACTTACAATGAATTCAATTTCATATTTATTGAAACCTTACATCACTTCATCAAATAAGAAATCAATATTGAATTTTGTACAGCGTCAGGGGGCAATAGATGGTCTACAAAGCGATGCAGGGTATAGCCTGCTCCATAAGTATAGCCTGTTTTTAAAGTAAAGACTGAAATTGCAAGAATTTGGATTTCATTTACTGCAACTTTGGGGGTGGCAACTTACATGGAATAATAAAATATTGAATGTCACAGATGAAGATATAACAATGCAATCTTCGACAGATCAAAATAATCCAATAACCATCATTTTCAGCATCACAAACTTCATCATTCAAAGTATTGCACAAATACTGTAGATAAATCTCGTGCATGTAAAACACGATGCTTCATCATGACTCTTAAAACTCTGTTCTTCTGAACTGATATCAAAGCAAGAATAATTTTCCTTCATTTGTTTCAGCAAGTGATTTATCAGAGTGATGCATCAACTTACGTCTGCAATTAGATATCAACATTCACGTGCAATTTGAGAGTGCATGTGAATGTATTTCTTACAATGACTGCTCATAGCACAGCTCTGAAAAAGCTGCTATGCGATTTGTAAAGTTGTTTGCAGCAGAGTGCGATGAAATCAAAAATGTAAATTCGAAAATGTTCATATATTTCATAGTTACAATTAGTTACAATTCCTGTTGCAATCAACGCTGATTGATTGTTCAACCCAATTAAAATTGCAGGAAGTTTTCAATAGCCCCTGGCTTTCAATGATATGTTGAGCATTGAACCAAAATCAGAATGTATTTTCGTTAAGATGAGAAACTATCGCTATTCAAAATGATCAATTCCTGTAAAAAAAGCGAATCTCTCTATTATAAGCAATAAAACAAGCAGAAATCAATCACTAAACTTATAAGACTTTCAACTATTTCAGAGATGGAAATTGATTTCGATTTGAATTAGATTTTGGATGATCTTATGAGGTCAAGCAGATTGTTGTTGGATTCTTCATAAATTTAGTTGGGAAACCAAGTATACAGAAGATGGTAATTGCTTTATATGCTTTAACAATTTCAGCCTCCTAAGGTCATCATCAGAAGTATACTTGGTTTCCTAACTAAATTTTTGAATAAATGAATAGCAAATGCCTCTGCAGTACAGCTGTTGGATTCCTATGAACCGTCACGGTTCAACATTAATGTACATTATTAATCTTGACTGGTGGAATTTCAGCAGTTATCTTAAAAATCTTCCCGTGGACCTTTGGCAGTTCAATAAGATTTGAAACAGCTCAGAATATTATAAATTCACTGATCAGATAGACTGTTTACCATCTCTTGTTTACCATCGATAATCTTTGGAGGTGCATGTGGTAAAATGGTGGCAAAATACATATAAATTTCCCTTCTTACTCTCATTTAATTCTTGCTCAACTGGTGATACTTAAAGATATATTGTTTTTGCAAGAAATTAGTAAAAGGAATTTGGAACATCTGTCAAACATGACTCAAGAATATCGATGGTAAACTACCCATCTAATCAATGAATTTGTACAACTCTGAGATGTTTGAAATCTTGAATTTGTAATAAAATGCAAGGTTTGAAATGTCATCTGTTTGATGAGAACAAATGTTCAAAAAGTACTTTGAGAACAAGACATTTTTATCAAAAGACATGACTTCAATCGACCTCAGAGAGAACTAGACGATGAAGGCCGATCGTGTCTTCTGCTAAATTTTACACCAAAATATTTTTCTCTTTCCCATGCAGGGGTTTGACAATGAATTGCATTTTGTTTTACAAAGGAAATATAAGCTCTGCAGCCACCATCAAACAAAATGAGTTTATAAAGATGACAAGATTTGTGACTTGTAATAAATCTGGAAAGTCTTTAATTACCGGCATTTTGAAATAGATTCATATCAAGTGATGCGAATTCTCGATTAGTAAATATTCAAATATGACTGTATTTCATGAATGTCTTACCTGTATGCGTTCGCTTGTGAATTTTGAGGTTTTCGCTTCTTGCAAACACTTTGCCGCAGCCAGGGAATGGACAGGGGAAAGGTTTTTCGCCGGTATGAACTCGGATGTGGTTCACCAACTTATACTTGGCTTTGAAGGGCTTGCGCTCACGCGAACAGTCTTGCCACAGACACGTATGATCAGTCTGTTCAGGTCCGCCAACATGTTCCACTGTGATATGAGTAACAATGTCATGAATGCTGGAGAAGATTTTATTACAAAGTTTTTTACTGCTTCCTGCTGCCTGCTGTTGGTGATGATGATGGTGATCATTCCGCTCACTCCATAGACATCGGTGCTCTTGTTTGAGACCTGGAGGACCAGCGCCGCGTTGGAGGTAGCGATAGAGTGCGCCGGGATTGTAAGGCATGTGATGCATGGGACCGAGATGCGTCGTGCCGAAGTGGGTGAGGTTCATGGCGGCGAGATGGGCCGAGGAGGGGTGCATATGGGCAGGATGATGAGAACCAGCGAACGCCATTCCGGAATGAGCAGCTACAGGATGACTTTGATCGACTCCCATTCCACCGCCGCCTCCCACGTGCGTTCCGGACGAAGGAAAAAAGGAGTCTCCGACCGCTGATGCGCCTCCCATGGCCCCGTGACCCGTGGCAGACGCCTGCATGGAAGGATGAGCAGATGCAGAGGCTGGGAACAGGTCGTAGTTGGCGTGTCCCGACATGGGGAACGGGAGGTCAGAAGGACGGCGTGTATAATAGAAGGGATGATGTTGGGGCCCTGTGGCGGCCTGGTATGCGGAAGAGGTGGCGGAAGGGAAAGTTGAGGACGCATGGAGATCGTGAGGAGTTGCTCCTGTGGCCGGATGAGGTGGCGGTGGCAGCTTGAAGGCCGGTGGCGCCTCCATGGCATGGTGTGAGTACGGATTGAACATGCTGAGGAGTCACACACAGGAAGGGCGCTTCTCAACAGGCGCTCAACATGCAGCTTCAACGGGGGCCGTAATTGTGCGTCGTCTGAGTGTGCGTTTGAAATGTGGAGGTAAGCGGGGGGCAAAGATCGCCTGTTGTGTGTGCACACGCGCGCAGCCGTGCACTCTCTGTGTGTGCCTGTCTGTTTGATTCTTGTCATACACGGCTCCTGCACACTTTGAAGAAGGCGGACTTCGGCGCATTGGCTGCTTCTGTCTCTCTGATTGGACGACAAGAAGGAAAAGGAAAGAATCCAATGGACGTTGACTTTCGTCGCAGCGGGCGGTAAAGATGCGTGAATGGATGATTTCACCCTCTCCCTCGAACCTCTCTGTCTTACGGCCGAAGCGAATCCTCTCTGCGGTTTGTAATCGGTTAAAACAAGTCCCGTCTGTGAATGCAGCCATTCGCAAGCCGATATGAGCGATGTTCAGTCAACCGCCGACAATCTCGTTGCGTAACAAGTCAGATATCAATGAAATTTAACAGCACAGATATCTGACAATTCTAATTATTGTAGATATCTAATATTTACACACGTGACAAACGTTTCTCATTCAGCTTCATTACTTTGCAGTCATTTTCACGATTATTATGAGACAGAAGAGGCCTACAAGTAATACAATCAAATCCAATGTTTTCAGATCAGCGGTTAACAAAAATTAACTGCACTGCTGCTTTCAAAAATTACAATCAATGGATCGATCGGGTAAAATAATTGCAATTGATTGATTTGTGTTGAGGAAAGTATTTCATTAACCGTTTTACTTGAAATGCCATCGCCACGCAACATCGTGTGCACCTTCAGTGATTTATTTAGATGCTTAGATCTTATCTGCAAACTTCTAGCTTTCAAAAATAAATCAGGAACACTTTCATGATAGCTTTTAAAACTCTATTTTCTGTTCTTTTATAGGCACTTGTGATCCTTCATTTGTCTGTTTCAAAAATTGATTATCACTTTATTTATGATCTCAATATATGAACCTAGACATGTAATGAAATTCATCAATATTCACATGTAGGGCTTCATGTAGGCTATTCACATGTAGGATCAAAATGTAATATTTGAAATCAAGAAGTTTGTATTCAATAGGTAATAATTGTAATTAATTAACTTAATTCGATAAATCATTGTAATTAATTGATTGCTTCCTTCAAATTGAAATCAATTGATCTGATCGCATTGCTTTGATAACCCCTTGTTTCAGATCTTCAAATTATCAGCTTGATCATTTACCTCAATATCATTCTAATTTTGCAGTTCATTAGCAAAACTTTAGAATTGTTTCCTCACCTTTGTCAATTCATATTTGGACTTTGCGTGATATATTTCTGCAGGAAATACAGCATTTTTTGAAGTGTTTGACAGTTTCTGAAGTCTGACATGGATATTGGTCAACTTATTATTGAACGGTGGTTTGTTTAAAAAATTCCCTAAGAATTCGCTATATCCTCGATGGGAGGCCTCATGGCAACCCCCGATGTAAGGCCGACTGTTTGTAGCAGATTTTGATCTTTCATAGACATGTCTAACAGATTAATTTGATTATCGGCCAGCATCAGACTTGCCCTGAATTCTGCAACAGGCATGAATGCTGGCTTAAAATGAACATTTGTGAGTATCTGTCTCTGTTGGATTATATAACACAAATGGTTTAGCAACATTCCTGCAATTCAGGCAAATATGAGAAGTCATATGAAACATTTTTTTCTGAAATATCGTACGGGGCCTACATACACTTGAATTCGAAATATTAACGAATAAAAAATTCACTGCAATTCAAAAAGCTAAATTGTTGCGCATTTCATAGAATTTCAGGGGAATCCTGCATGCATTTATCTCAGAAAATTCAATGAATTTTGAATGATTGTATTTTTGTACAGTTCCTGAATATTTACTAATCAAGGAAGGTGAACTCTTATTAAGTGCATGTGCGATTAAAATGCTAACTCCATAGAGTAGGGATAGTGGTAACTCCGCATTTATTAAATCCCCAATGTGTATACACTTTCGATTTTTTAAATGAACTCAAGGGAGATACAGGTGGTATTGTCACCAATGGAGATTTAATGCTTGTTATATAGCAATTCGATGGGTTCCTATTGCTTTCATGCTGAACCTCAAGTGTATTTTCTTAAGCGTGATCATGTCACAGCCACAGGCAATCTGCCACTGGCAGAGCAAAATCACATAATCAAAGACAATGATTTCAATTAACTTTGAAAGATGTAAGTGGGTCCACATCACTATTCAGATTCTAGAAATGAAACATGAATTTAGTGAATCATAAGATCATGCCGGTGAAAATTGAATTAAAAACTTGAAATTTTAGTCAAGAAAGCACGAATAATATCGCGACTTTTTCATGAAGACTTCCATTATAATGCAGTTAATGAAATTTCCTTGATCATCAGCTTAATTTTTACTTAGTTGGGATGATTATTAGCAAATATTCATTCCTTTTGATATCCAACTTGTTTCATACTACTTATATAGGAGCGTCATCTCGGTAGTATATAAATTTGCAAATTTTGACTTTTTTCAAAAGTACTCAAATAATTTTTTGGACCACGGGAACGTAATCTTCGCAAAAAACTGAATGTTTTGATATAATAATTTTCACTGTATACAGATACTTTTTTGAGTCGACACTCTACCCGTATATCCCTACTCCATGGATGCAGCCAATGAAACTGATAATGAAAAGCTTTATTTCAGTCAGGTATACCGTATTATCAAACAGAAAAAGAAAAAATCTAAGTAAGTTACTCTATGGCTAACTCAAGTATTTAAGTGTCAGTGATAGCAGCACAAAATAAAAAATATTCCAAAATGCCACTGATTCCAAAATGAAGTTAGTGTAAATGTCATTTATAAGAGTAAGTGATCATTTGTCGCTGGGTTCTTGAAAAATAAACTGAAAATTTCATATTTTATATATGCCAGCTTTTGTGAAGAAAATAAGTAGATATTTGAGGAGTTTCCGAGAATGTCAACTCTTAGATTGAATTACGGAAACTTAAAAGCATTTCATAGATTAATAATTTTAATAATAGATTAAATTTACTTTCTGATGGATTTTTATGTCGATATAATGATTTACATGTAAAACAAAATTGTCTACTTGTTTTAAAACCCCTCGTCTATATACGTTTATCAAATTTTCATAAAAATATGATAAACAAATTTGAAATGCATATAAGTCTCAACTGAGAGCACTTTCACTTCGACTTTTCTATATGAGGCATATCGTATTTCAACAGAAAGCGTTTTGGTAAATTTCTATCCAAATTTATCATAAAATAAATTAATGGTCGTTTGTCGTTCTAATCAAAAGGCGGGCTGAAACCAGAAATTGAAGTGATTCTCCGTGGCTGCACCAGCTGATACCCAAGTCTCCACGGCACATTGGTTAAGTGCTTGGCCTGGAGATCCCTTGGTCCAGAGGTCGAGCCCCGAAATCGTCAGTAGAAATCGGCAGGAAGGGTATCCGAAGTAGAAGCATCACACTTCTCCAGAAAAGTCTGACTATTTCAGCACCATCAAAGCTCCCGCAATGACGATAACGCTTCATTTTAAAGGCCTGCTGTCGTTTTCACGCAATTTCTTCGGTTTACTGTTTCATATTTGCAGGTTGAAGTTGGATCTCGAAGTGTACAGGAAAATAGTTGTGAAATCAAAGACCTTACGGCTCCACTTCTAGTTCGCCGTTGGCAGAATTATCAGAAAACGACGACTTCTGATTCACAGTCTCCTGGGACATCATTGAAATCGTTGTCCACGAACAAGCAGTGAATGAGACTTAACAAGTACTCAGTAGGGGAGCTACCGTGATCTTCTTCCACTCACCTAATGAGAGGACAAACGGGTGGGCTGCGAATCAGTTGTAAAGTACTTTATTGATCATTTTGCTCTGCGATACAATCACCGATTCTAGACCTGTTGTGATGTTTGAATGAAATGATTGTTTTCAAAAATTAGATTGAAATTAATTGGAGGTAAATGTTCAAATGTGGTTAGATACAGTAGTTGCCTAAATGTCGCAGTTTGCGGCTGAATCATTTGCATACGGAGTATTGTTTTCATGTCCACAATAATCATGATTACCTGTATGAAGACCAATTAGCTTCGCAGCGGAATCTTGCAAGTTGGTCGTTTCTTCCAACACAGCGAAATTCTTCCAATTCCACAATCTGAACCTCCGAGTCTCTGAAAATTGGTTTTATGTTAGTGTGGTGCGGTCGTTGAAAGATTGACTCAAATCCAAGGCCACGAAGCCTGAAATTCTATGCAGCTGTTGATTTGTTGCGCATTTTAGAGAATTTCACGGGGATTTTGCAATTTTATCAGCTAGAATTCAATGAATTTTGAATTATTGTGTTACACAGTTCAAAAAAAACTACATTCCCTTAAAATCACAGACGGTTCTTCCTTGAGTCATATTTTTGTCACTGATCGATGAGCCATGACGTACAGACACTGCTGCAGCAGTTGCAAAGGTTTTTAGTAAAGACTTGACTGATCTCTTTAACGAGGAAATCTCCGCACAGTCGATATATTGTTTGTGTTCAAAATTTGCATTCTGTATTTACGAACTAAAATGGCACAGTCAGGTTTGAGGAAGTTGAAAATGTTTAAGTTACTGAGGCGTCAGTCAGTGAGCCAAAAATTGTCTTCAATTTTATTCAACTAAATTCATAATTGAGCTATGCAAGTCCTATGCTCAAAATATCGATTTTTCCATCCCCGAATCCGAGCATTAGGTCTAAGAAAACCAGATTTGCTTTAAAGCGCTGTCTTACAACTTCACTTTGTAGAAGTAAAAAAATGATGACATTTCACAAAATGCAAAATAACATTCCTATGGCTTTCATAACGGTAATTTGGAGTTTAGGCCGATATGAATCTCATAGTCACTAATTATGCATTTATGGAATAAAACTCAATGCCTTATACATATTACATTAACGGGTGCACAGCGGAAGGCATGATAGCCGCATGTTGCAGTTTTATTAATTTAGATCATGTTTTTAGCATCAATTGAATAGCTGTTAAATGCAATGTCTAATTTAAAACAATATTTCAAACCTGTTTTTAAAACTGTGAACCACGTTATTGAATTTTTCTACATTTCTTGATTGATGCTGGATCTATATTACTTCAAACCTATAAGCAAAGCAGATTGAAATGCAGAGGAGATCTAATTTGTATTTGAAGCTCATGATGCCTTGATTAGGTTGTTCGAATGTTGCAATTAATTGATTGCAAGTTACAAATTGATTGGTAGCCTTTTCATTTTCTTTTAATCAACCCCTTTCTCGTAAAAGAGAAAAGAATTTCGAAATCCTTCAATAAATAAATTTCAATCAAATGCAAATTTCAGGAAAATCAAGCAAATGACGGTTGGCGCGTGTCAATTCCGATTGTTGACATTTCATTCCTTGATGTGCTATCGAATGTCCGAATTCCTTTTCAATGACATGTGGACGTCCTCCCATTGAGGATTGACAGCAATAATGGAGAAAGTAATCAGAATGTTCTTCTCATCATTCTCATTATGTTTGACAGATAAGTAATTCGAACTCGCAAGTGCCGCACAGAAATGAAATATTTACAAATTTTGTTTGATAGAATGATTGATGGAAATGTTGTGTGAGAACCAAACACTTAACGGGATGATGACCATAAGGAGAACTTAGTCTCAATGATAATTAATAGGGGAAAAATGGTTGCTGTCATTTTATATACGGGATGAATTCTGACAAGAAAATTAATACAAAATTGTAAAAATTTTAATTCAATAAATGAATGAAACAATAAATAAAATTACTTTATTTAATCGGAAGCACATACACTGTAGACCGTTGACTGACAACTGACAGACATTTATCCTACAAAATCTATTTTGTCGGTCATTGTTAGTTCTTGTAGGATAATTGCACTGAACACCTACAATATCTGACAAAAAGCGACAAAATGAATAGCAATGAATTATAGCTTAAATTTGATCAAAAATGTAGGTAATTAATCAAATTATGTCAAATAAATCATGGTTTTGCCACACAGCAATGCAGATTGCCCAAAAGTCAAGCAATCACTAATCGAAAAAATCAATCAATATTCAACAGTTTTTGTTTAATGAATAAAGTAAAAACCACACTAGTAGGAAAGAATGCTGTCTTCCATTCTTCCCTACTAGTGTGGTTTTTACTTTATTCATTTAACTACGGGTGATAGTGCCTTAACATTACATCAGTTGTTGTTTAGTTAATTTGTATACAAAGCATCTGTTTCGATGTCACTGGAGAACCTACAAATTCGTCGGATATCGCAGGATATTGGAGGTAACTGTCCGTTGATTTTGTCAGTGATTTTGTAGGATAATTTTCGGTCTACGGTTTACAGTGTAGCCTTTCTTCATATGGTCGAGTTGCTGGCACTCGCATTCATCTTGTGCAGAAAGTTTAGAAAGTTTTGAACCCAGGTCTCCCGCACGCAGAGCGGGCACCACAAGGCCACTGAGCCGGTGGTAATAAAACTCAGCCTCATAACTCTTTACTAAAGCAAATAAATTAGCATGTTTGTCATCAAGCAGAAGTTCATAAAGTTCATGAAAAAATAACAACGTAATTCAAGGTTTGACTTTGGTGATCTTGGGTGAGCATCCAGGTTCCAAGAACTTGGGTTGCTAAAATAAAAAATGAGGTCAAAATCATTTGATATTTTGCAAATATAGCCAGTGTTAGATTTGAGGGGAGGGAAAGTGGGAAAGTTCCCTTCACTGCCTTGTCTCATCCCCGAAACTGTAAACCGTTGACTGACAATTGACAGACATTTATGCTACAAAATCTATTTTGTCGGTCATTGTTGGTTCTTGTAGGATAATTGCACTGAACACCTACAATATCTGACAAAAAGCGACAAAATGAATAGCAATGAATTATAGGTTAAATTTAATCAAAAATGTAGGTAATTAATTAAATTAAGTCAAAGATAAATCATGGTTTTGCCACACAATAACACAAATTGCCCAAAAGTCAAGCTATCACTAATCGAAAAAATCAATCAATATTCAATAGTTGTTGTTTAGTTAATTTGCATACAAAGCATCTGTTTCGATGTCGGTGGAGAACCTACAAATTCGTCGGATATCGCAGGATATTGGAGGTGACAATCGTCGGTTGATTTTGCCACTAATTTTGTAGGCTAATTGTCGGTCTACAGTTTACAGTGCGGTACTGAAGATATGCCCTCCTGAGAAGATTCCTGAGATTCCCTGAGAAGGAAGAATATTTCCGGTATAGATAGGTCTCAAATTGCCACAACCAGATTGATTGAGCATCAATTTATTATTTTTGTGAATATGAGCAGCATTGATAGGTGCAGGCCTAATTTCCTCACGATTCTTCATTAACTAAATTGTCTAATCATCAATAATTAACTTTCTTTGTTCAGAAAGATGACAACTGAATTCGAGAAGCAGAAGTTGCTTTAAGGAATTAGGTTGCGAAACCATCACCAAAAGAGTGGAGTCCAGAATGCTATCTTGTTTCTTTCAGGCTCTTGTCGACAACTCACACATGGTGTTTGTTTCATACTAATGTAATAAAATTCCTCACAATCCAGAAAATCAAGCTTGGGAACACTGTTTAACTTTCACTGTGTGACGACAGAAGTCCGATATTTGTGAATTCATTATAGATCTATAGCTGCAATAAATTGCAGAATGATCCTCTGCGGATTATGTATTGGGATCTTAACATACAAGCGTATAGACCTACCATAGATCTCTGATTCTAATGGGCATCTGCGGACCTTATTTGAATCATTATTTGACTAAATGCATGCATTGGAGAGTCCCTTTCAAGCATCAGATAAGCCTGTCTCCCAGGGATGCGGAGTCGGAGTCCTATCATTTGACCCGAAATATAATACAGGCAAATTATTTATTTTTGCACATATAGCTGTCACTGTCTTGATATCAACTTTCTCCGTCAAACAAAAGTACAGAGACAGCAGTATATGCAAAGCTTGAAATAGTTGAGGGAATGAACCGTGACCGTCTTTTCACTCGGTGATTTAGTAGAGAAGACACGCCTTCCTAGCCTCGATCACACCTGCGCGCCAAAGGTCACATCAGAGACAAAAATGAAATACTAGTTTGTTTGAGAACATTATCCTCTTACCCTCATGTTAATCGTGTGTGATGTCTCCTCCAAAGCGCATATTAAAATAGAAAGTGTACTCATATTTTTTGTAGAAAAATGTGGGATTTTCCTGCCTGGTAGAGACTGGAGAAAAACCGTGTGAAGCACACATCAAGAGGATGGGAGGAACCGAGTCGCATGTATCCAACTTAAAGCGACATTTGATCAACTTTCATCGAAAATGATTGATAACTGATACAGCAATGATCCCTGAAAATAGGTTCATCCAAGCCTATAATGATCTATGATGTAGGTTGCCAGTTAGTTTTTCAAAAAACTAGGCTATATGTACTTGCCACCCGGAGTCGGAGTCCTATCAAAATGATAGGACTCCGCATCCCTGCCATCTCCTCCTTATTCCATATATGGTTAGTTATTTTCAAAATTATTCGCGGGCGTCGTGCGAGGATGAGAGTGGTGCTATAATAATCGATGTCCTCCTCCTTTTGATCACCACTTTTTCCAGGCTTGGTTACGACGTTCGCTGACCCAAAAACTGCCGGTCGAAAACTCCCCCCCCCGCCCTACTGCAACCAAGTTCAAATCCAACACTGAATATAACTAGGAAATTTGTGATGGGATATTGCATTGTTCTGCAAATAGCCAATACATGACCTATCAACGATTATGACTCAAGTGCAAGCTTGCCTGTAAATTAAATTCTTTTTAAACGCCGTGATTTCGATATTATTTACACACATACATGAGGTCATCAATAAGATGGCAAAAATAAAAGACTGGCGTGCAAAATATGAAACATAAAGAAAAAGTCATAGTAAAGACTGACAAAAATGATCAATATAAGAATTATTGCCTGGAAAACACTTGCCACATTACCTCCGAATATTGATGAGTTGCGCATTTAATGTTGACGTATATTGAGTTGATTATCATAGAATCACTGTACCTAAGTAAACTAAACTATATAATTTATATTGATTGCTAAATATATAACATAAATTGCTTCCATATACAAGTAAACATAACCTAAAGTGATTGCCAACCCCTTGATTGCAATTGATTGACTGTCCGTTGCATAGATTTGTTGATTTCCATGCCAAATTGAACTGCAATCAATTGTTTATAGACAACGTACTGATGATGCCTTTGTAAATTCTCGTTCCGGAGAAGATGCCCTTTTCGAGTTCTTATGAAAGTCGTAGCAGTAAGGGAGAACGGAGGGGGAATAAATCTCCCATTGGAATGTGAAATTTTGGGAACAGTGGAGATTCAAGGGAATTTTTGTCGCACACCGCACATTTCAATGTTGAGGTGAATTTCGGTAATTTTGATGACAGCCACCTCATCGTCTGCTCCTGTGAAACTGTGAATTCAAAGCTATGTTCACAATTATTCGGCACTTGATTCATTGATGATGAAACCAGAGCTGTCTTCTGTCCCTTGACCATGAGAATAGAACCTCGCCCAGAATAATTTTGATCATTTTTTTATTTCTGGTTTTCATCTTTGATCAATGTATTATCATCTTCGAAGGATGTACGATATTCATTGTAACTGGTTTGAAAAGCCCCAACATTCTGGTATCTCTCTGTCGCGTGATGGCTACACACACCTCAACATGTGAAAACTAATTACTTCAAAAATAGCAATGAAAACGTTCAAAGGCGTTGTGAGTAATAAAAGTTTTATTGAAATCTCTGAGAAAAAGCTGCACAATAGGTACAGGAAAAATGGGTTTCAATAAAATATTGGAAATATACGTGAAAGCGTAAAGCGAGTAAAAGAAAAACTGAAAAAGAAAACTGAAGTCTACCGCATTTCAATTTCATCAATGACCGTACGGACAGAAAAATCTGTAAATTAATTGATAATTACAATTTCTCAGTCAAACTGGTTAGCAAACCAAATAAAACTGTATACAATAGTCTAAGAAATAAAAAGAAGCAAAAACATACGAACTATGACTTACGTAGTTACTTGCCAGAAAACTTGAACTGTATGAGCCGTCATATCATAAACAAATTTGCACTATACACTGTAAACGGTAGACCGACAATTATGCTACAAAATTACTAACAAAATCAACCGATGATTGTCGCCTCCAATATCCTGCGATATCCGACGAATTTGTAGGTTCTACACCGACATCGAAACAGATGCTTTGTATGCAAATTAACTAAACAAAAACTGGTAAATATTGATTGATTTTTTCGAATAGTGATTGCTTGACTTTTGGGCAATCTGTATTATTGTGTGGCAAAACCATGAATTATTTTGACATAATTTAATTAATTACCTACATTTTTGATCAAATTTAAGCTATAATTCATTGCTATTCATTTTGTCGGTTTTTGTCAGATATTGTAGGTGTTCAGTGCAATTATCCTACAAGAACCAACAATGACCGACAAAATAGATTTTGTAGCATAAATGTCTGTTAATTGTCAGTCAACGGTTTACAGTGTAATTTATGTAATACAATTCTATTTTGGTATGAGTAACAGGCCATTTAAAATTCGTTTTTTGGAGCATAGTCGTAGTTTACTTTACATAATACAAACTCCAGTATAGTGCTGACTGATAACATTCTTCACAAGTACCAAACACTTGATATTTTACCTTTAACTTTTTAACTTTACGCGAAAAATAAAATAGGAGAGAAAACTTCACGAATTTTCATTCAACAAAGATGATCAATGTATTATTCTACATCGCTTTTTAATCATTCGACCAATTCACTTACACAATAGAGAAGTGTGAATTAAGCAATAATCTTTCTTGGCAGATGTTGTATGTCGCCCGTATGTGGGCCAGCATCGTTCATTCAATTTTCCTCTTATTCATCATTTGGCCATCAGTTTTCTGCCTCAGCTTGTGAAACAAAGCCAGTCCGATCGAATGATAAACTGATTGCAGTAGAAGCCTGCTCACAGTGAGCTCAGCGTGATGACTGAGGAGATTCATGGGTGCTGAATGGTGATGATGAAGTTTGAAACTGAAATTAACATTTAGCGCAGACCAGCATTGATGAAAGCATTCATCCTTTTAGACTAGAATGAAGATGGTATTGTAATCCAATGAATATTGACTAATAACAGTCAATTGAGTGATTAGTGACTTATTGTAGTCATAAAAGGTTAACGAAATTAATGCATTTTAGATTAATTTGCTTCCCATCTTCTTTCACATACAGAGTGAGGATCAGATATATCAGAAGATGAAATTTACATATTGTGAATGACATGCTGAGGAAAGGATCACTGAAGACAGGTGTTTTCGTCATCAATGAATCAAAGTTCGAATATTTATTAGCTTTGAAATTATGCTACACAGGAGCATAGCCAGGTTTTCTGTGGGACAGTTATCAAAAGTAAGACATTGATATGTGCATTAACAAGTCCCTCTCTGTTTATTTGAATTCCCGATGGGGAGATATCCCCTCCGCCCCCCTGTCTGTGCTGCTGTCTTCACACTCGCATTTCCTATTCGAAAAGGACATTTTCACTGTGTGGGATTTTCAATTCTACTGTGTCCAATGTCCGCAACGTCAAAGTAATAGCATTTTGTGAATCGAAGTGACACTAGAAAAATGACTAACCTATCAACCGTTTTGTATCTACGAATTTGTCTGTAACGTTTGTAAAATGAGGTATATTGGCAGTGCCAATTTCATGTTGTGCAAGGCCCCCTCACCATATAATTTTGACTACCTTTTTCAATTACAGCTGCTTCACGTGCGATTAACTAAAGCTGGATACTAACTGTTATAATTGGCATCAGAGTGTGTTGCTAATTGCTATGCTCCCGGTTGCATACTAGGGTAGTGTTGAGTTGCAAGAACTACTAAAATAGATACTTCCATGCATAAATACATAGATACAAGGAGGTCTAGATATCTATAATTGTACAGGAAGCAGAATGACGCTTTCTGTGGGAGAGCTTCGAAGGCCTTTTGCAGAGATAGGATGGTTCAAATTTTATTTGCTTATGCATGCTGAAACAATAAACTGTTTTGGAATTTATCTTGCACTGTCAAAGCAGGGTCAAAGTTACTTCATTCATTCTTGATAATGAATAAATGCAGTGTTCACAGGAGCAAAACTAATCATAGATATCTAGACCTCCTTGCATAGATATGAATCTATTTGTAAAAGTCGTTACTATATAGTTATATGCTAATGGCATCTTTTTCAGTTAATACGTGAATTGCTTAACAAAATTCACATCGCTCCCATCGCGTAATACAACGGTTTTTCAGAACGATAGATATATTTTCAACCAATATACCCCATCGCATTGATGAAGACGAAAAGAACACATAAAATGGCTTTCTCATGACGATGTGATTATTCTTTCCGGCGACGAGATAGGTGTTTTTGTTGTGAAACTGCAAAAAACAGTTTGGGTGACTTTACAACCTCAATATGTTTAGAAACATGACTATAACGATGATCAATAATAACATAAACATAAACATAGCAGCAATGCGCGAGGCCCCCCTCCGACCCGGGGTTCAGGGGTCGGTAAGACCGGCCCTGTATATTGGCTCGACTTATCGCCCTTTTAAGATCCGGTTCAAAGGAGCATCGAAGCAGTAAAATAATGTCAATAAGAGGCCGCTTTCTGAGCACATTCACAAATGACATGCCGATATCAATCAATCTGACTTGATCTTTTCGATGTTGATATTATTGATATTCAGCGTTATGCCAGGCAGAACATTTAATCCGAGCTTTAATCGAAAACACGAACTTTACGGGGTCTGTTTGCACCCTAGCTTGCACCCTTGCTTGCACCCTACCATCTCTAATGAGTTTGAAATATATCAGGCCTACCTTTAGGCTATGTATAAATACATTCCTTGAGACAAGTAAAAAATTGGGAAAGATGATGGTGGGAATTTTTTGATTTATATTGCACTGCACACACAGGCTTGATGAAAACTTTAATGTTTTCCTAGATTGCTGGGGATGCAATGCATCTGGTCTCGGTTGCGAAATATAAAAAAATGATAAAAAGTCCTAAAAAGGTTAAGTTCAAATTATTTCAAAATACCCAAAACTGATATTAAATCAAATTTGTAAAAGTTTTTGAAGACCAAGGATATTCATAATGTGCAAAATTTCATGTCTCAGATAAAGACATTAGAAAAACAAACAAAATGAGGAGTGTCATGAGTAATGTCGGTACAATCTAACCACAAGCATATCATTTCAAAATTATTTTTTGTTGAAGTAGATTTCAAAAATAAAGATTTTAGCAGTTTTATAGCCGATTTAATTCTTTTTCTTTATGTGAATAATCCGTGTCATGTTTAAATTTGTTACATTTTGCACAGTTTGTTATATAAGTATCAGAAATATTGAAGTTCTAGACCAAAATGGTCCAAAAGTAAAAAATATGTCAAATGAGCTGATATTTCAAAAGTTATCAGCAAAATGGCAGATTATTACATGCATGACATAATAACTCTATTATAAATAGAATTATCAAATATTGAGCTGCATCCTCAGCTGAAAAATGGAAACAGACCTGAAGGAATCATCAGCAGGCCTAGTTCACATCTCTCAACATCGACACAACTTCCTATTTTTAAGTCGCAGACATGCCCGGGAAAATTTGAGATTTGCGCAAATCTCATAACTTTATTATTTTATTAATCTGCTGATTTGATATTGTAAAATGCCATTCACTGCCAGCTGGGACGCTTCTCCACAAGTTATTATTTTCTTGCCAATCTCTTTATGTAATATTACCATTTAGTTCTATCTAGTATTACATATTCAGCATTATTTAGTAGTATTCAGAATTATGTAAAATATTTATTCAGATTATTAGATATTAGATTATAGATATTATTCAAATTATTTATTCAACATTTTTCACCATTTTGGCCTTGCTTATTGGTCAATTTTTTGTATGACCTCGTCTTGATGTATGTAATTGTCTTTTAGTTTTGATCTTTCAATCCATGACTGGTCATTCCTTCGAGCATGATTTTCATTGCCTTTCTCTTTATTATGTTATGTCAACGGGCTCTTTTGTCTGTCACCATGTGCCTGTCACTCCGTCTGGTATCGTTGTGATTTCATATGAGATGCGTTAATCGTTTGTGATTCAAGAATACAGGGCAGTCGCTTGAGAATGGCCACGATATTGGCCGGAAGATCTCGCGCTAAAAAATGAAGTCTTCTATCTGAGTAAAAATTGGGGAAGTCTCTACTTAACATTTGATATTGTCATTTGAACTACATGAAAATATCATCTATTGATAGACACAATATACTGTAAAGAATAGGTCAGCATGGATTGACTGGCAAGCTGCATTTTGTTTTCATTTGAGGAACCCTGTTGAATAAACTAAAGTGAAATCAATTCAACATGTTGTTGATTCATTAACACGGATCGCTGATTGTTTCGGCGCCTATTGTTCATAGTTTATCAGGAGCTATCGTACTTACAATCAGAGTGTCTTGCTTCAGATTTGATAATACATTTATCTCAATCCAAATCCTTGACTCGTTGATTGTTGAGATGCTGATTGCGTCTTCGACACGCGACTTCATTCGTAAGGAAGACATTGTGCCCGACCCTGGTCCTAACGAGAACTCCTGGAGTGAGGTCTGCAAGATGGCCCGGCCCAGAGCAGCACCTAACGGTGATGGGGATAATCCGCGCCACGGGCAAGAGATTAACGCTAACGAAGACGAAAAATCGGATCACTGCCTCTGTCAGTGCCGTCTACTCGTCTTAAGTCTTCTTGAAGCTTCTCTAATATTATGGTTTATTTCTTTTTTCATCACACTGCCCACCCAAAGCTGGAAGTCACACAAGCAAGTTGAGGCTGAGACAGCCGTCAAACACTGAAAACTTACACCAGGTACAGTATTAATAGCGAGGTGGACAGACTCGAACCCTGGACTTTCTGCACTCTCGTACTGAACAATGAAACTTAACCAACTGAGCTGTTTCTTCAAAACTGTGATGCTGATCATCTTTTGTTTGTTATTTTCCTTCAATCAAGCTATCATGAACGGTCTAGTCTACGTAAGCATAATCTACATTGCTTAAAGGTTTCTGAAGCTCAATTGCTTGGTAAAAGTCTTTCTCGTCAGACTTATCTTTCATACTTCTCCTACCAAGTGGAGGTACGATTGTATGCACAACGGATGCATTTCCCAAAGTGGCCCTCGAACTCGAGACCTGGAGAGACTCTGCGATCGCTTTAGTCTACCACGATTGTCATGCAAGAAGGCACCTCAGACATCATCGGTTTACATCTCTCGCTTTGAAATAGTCATGTTTTCGTTCTCTGTGACCTTCACGAAGACGCGATCTCGAACTGCAGAATGCTGACGGTGGTGTCAACATCGTTCCTTGTAAGAAATCCATTCTCATGGCTGGCAGGTACCCCCCGTGGTCACCACACGCGCCCGAGTGTGGTCCATTAGGTTTTGCTTTTTGCTCTATTTCTGTAGCAATAACTGCGCCTTTACTTGAGGTCAATGGCGCGGAAGATAGTTTGCGACCAGCAATGAGTGACAGCAGTAATGATGGGTTGCGCTCAACGTCTTGTTCGCTCCTGTGGGCCGACTTGCACCCATCGGCCTTAATCTGATAGCTTTCTGATGTTTGCGGTCGACTACTTGCACGGTTTTCACTGCTTGTTTCTCCGATCAAGTCAGAACTCAGAGGTAATGAAGACAACCTCAGTATCGTTCATGAGGCCTCGAATGCGGCATTGTTTGGTGACAACGCAGCTGAATACGTAAATGAAGGAATTGAAGATCTTCTGTAACGACTGGGAAGTTGCAGATAAAGACTGTCACAAATTAGTGATGACTTTCGTAGTAAATTGCGTTTATAGAACAATAAAATACATGAATGATAATGATCGTGGTGCTAAAAATTCGAAATGTTTCAGAAAAAAGTCACACAGTGCAATCACACTCCAAAACAAACGATAAATATGAAAGAAATCAACGAATATAACTCTTTAAATCCTGAGCCTATGTTTTAACAGAATATCTGAGATCGCGATTTCAATGGAAATCATTTTCATGGACAGTGGTAGGTCCACTCATTATCAACTGCCGTCAAAATAACAGCAAAGCCAAGACGTCTAATCAACAAAATGAAAACAGGAGCTTCAGGAACAAATACTCAATGACACCAACGTTGCACACGTTCAATAACTTCCGACTGATTCATGCTCATATACGCATAATGTACGTAGCTCGTTTGGTCAATGCCATAGAGCACAATACCCAAGAATGTGACGAATGGAGCCAAAATTTGAATCTGATGATGCAGAAAATGACACTTCATCGTCAACAGCAGCATACCATGTTTGAAGATATATGAATATAATGAATTAGAAGAAACAGCCATTCTTTTTCTATCAGGAATTATTGTTGAATATGGTGATTATAAATTATTTCATTTAGAATAATGTTAGCATTTAAGTCTGACAAATAGTTCACTGACCAAGGTCCTACACAGACCGAATGTTGCAATGAAATCTCTTCTTTCTCCAATACAGCAGTTTTTGGTTCCAGGGGAGAGTGTTGGACATGCGGCGACGATTTCGTCGACCCTACTTCCATCGCCGTGCTATTCAAATGTGCACCAACAAAACGAATAGCTATCCGGCATTCTGAAGATGAATTTTGTGACAGGGCCAAAACTATGTTTCAATTCCGATAAATACCAGGTTCATGAACAGGTAAAAAATCTAATTTGAACACAATTGTCACAAACCGGATTGAGCTTATGGCAGTCTCATCGATTGGAAGTCGCATTACTATCCAAAGTTACGGAATTGCCGGATAGCTACAGCAAGTGGAAAAACCGAACTTTCATCCAATCTCTGAAACAAAGCAAAAGAAGACAGCTATTGCATCATAGAAATCTGAGACTATTACAAAACGACCTTGTACGTTGAAAGCAATAGAACGTTGTGGATACGCGTTGTCATGACAACGATAACGATGGTGGCTTCCACTTTGACCGGCAGCTTATCAGTCACAGAGATAAATTGCCTTTTCTGCGTGTTTGTGTCTAGAGATGACTTTCTTCAAAATGAAGGTCTCGCCGGGAAGGAATATCAATTTTCCATTGAATGTAGTGCAGATTCAGACCTGAATTCTGACGAGCTAGAACATTCACATCCACAGAATTAGACAGGTCGTCTCTTCTTCTGTTTGACTAGAAAGGAAGCATTGGAACATGTAGCGTTAATGAAATGGCACAATCTCCTGACCATAGAAATTGACAACAATAATACCTCTAGAATGGAAATTAAGCTTCATGCAATGCACAATAACGGCACATAAATCGCACGCATTTTCACTTAGATGCACCTGCCAACGTCTGTATCATTGGGTTAGAATCAGTCACATGAGTAAATCGAAGCTTTTAATTGGTTCTTCATGCCCCAACTTAGTTCCCCCGGATGTGCCGCGACCTTGAGTCAATTTCCATTCTAGCGAACTTCAGATAAACAGTTTATTTCTATGCTCCTGACATAATGCCATAGCAATCGAACAATGAGCAGCCAATTCAACATTAAGCACGCCAAATCTTGTTAAGTTTCAGTGACTGCTTTCAACCGGCTTTCACAGCAAAGAGACACAGACGATGTCAAGTTCTACAGAGAAGTTTGTGAACTTTTTTTCATGCGCTTGCTAACTTTTTTAATAATGATCGGAAGGGCCAACATGATCGAGAATGCTTTTGCGCAATGATCTGAATTCTTCGAATCTGAGGGAATCGCCGCGATCGGAGCATTTTGAAGGAATCCATAACAATCCGCAAGCGACGCACGACTATTTTTCCTATCTCTGTAAGGTATTAAAAATTTCTTTTTGCCCACTTAATAAGTTCCTGCATGTGCCATCTGTTTGATTCAGTTTGCACTTCTAGCAAAATGATACAGTTAAACAATCTAATGATGTGTTCACATCACATTAAACACATGCAGTCAGTAAATTTAGATCGTGAAGGGTCGAGCGGTGTAAATAATATTTCCATTTGTCAAATTTATCACGGAGAATAATTGAGTTAAAGATATTCACTTTTCACTTCACATGCCTGCAATCTGACTGCTGAAGTTCGTCGGTTCTCTGATAAGAGCCACTTCTGCAATGTGCGCGTTTGGCCAATCACACAAGACAAAGGGAGACGAATATTTCTGTCAATCTCTACCGCTTGCTACCATTGCATACAGTGTTATCTATCTCTGTGTTATCAGTGTACTTTGTCAAGATTCATAGTTATTATCATTTTTATATTTTCATGAAATAACTTGCAATAACTCGCCCTGCAGGAAGAATCTGTAACTGCTGCATATTCCAGTAATTTGCCTCTTCTAATTTGCGGCAACATTGACCGCAAGATCGGCGCCTAAACGAGCGGCTGAAATGACCGTCAGCAAACCGCTGTTGTCCACTAACCTAACACAAAAGTCAAATTTCAATGATTAGAACTTTTGTCGGCTGACAATTTGTTAATTCACAGTAACCAGGATTTTCGGATTACTTCATCCATGCTTGCGTAAAACAGGAAATGTATCAATCATATCACCTGCCAGTCCTCGTACAGTTTCTATAATGAGTCGCTTTCTTCAATGGGATTATCATCTGGCGCAAGTCTTCCTATCTATCGTCACGCACATATCAAGGTAGGCCCCGAGGACCCGTAATTAAAGTCTGTGCGCTGACCTGGAAAATGATAACTTTCCAACGGCTTCTGTTTGAGAGAGGGCTGTAATCAGGACCTTTCTGACATCTGGTCCGGCCCGATAATTTGGTTTTCGAATTGGATTGGGCGGAGGAGGTCTCTCCCAAGCGAACTGAGCCGGAGGCGGATTGATGGTGAGTTTGTTTGACAGTTGGGAGAGAAAGGGTGTGGGAAGGGCGGAGATAGGGATAGAGACGCTTTTATTCTCTTCAGACAATACAATGCTATTTCGGCGCCGATTAGAAGAAAGGTGATGCAAAGAGCTATTCCTGAAGAGAAGCACAAAATAAAGGCTCTTTGTTTCCTCGTCAAGAAAATGAATGATTTGCCAAAAAGTGAATACGTTTTGATAGCAAATTATAACGTGATCGCTTGCCTTCAGAATTTTCACCCTAATGAAAAATTTCAAAGTATTATAATACTACTTCCAAAATCAATATAATAAACGCAAATGACAGAATTTTGATGCTGCAGAGATAAAATAAAGTGAGATTTCTTGAACCAGTCAAACTAGATTTCTATGAGTTAAACCTTGCAAAAGGGTTTAAGCAGGCCTACTTTTAGTTGGATATGACTCGTGTTTAAGCACTGATCTACTCGACACGCAGGGACGCCGTCAACACTGTTACATACTACAGGGTGAATGGGAATAGCTAGGTGGTAGTTGAATGAATCCATCAGTTTCAAATTTTCCACTTTTCGGTCCACCAAAATTTGACAGAATAACCAAAAAGAACGTTAAAACAGCCACAAAACCTGTGTAAGTTAAATGTTGATAAAAGATGAATTTTATCGCAGAATCAATTATTTCTATGAAACAAGCGCACAAAAAATCAATGTTCTTCCGTTCGGTAATGCGCTCATGCTTGTATATGCCCGATAAGATAACTTTAAGTTGAAAGATCTCTTTCAACACATTTCATCACCGGAGCTGCACTTATCTGAACCCACATATTTTATAAGTTTATCTTGAGAAAAACATGTTGTCAATTCGAGCTTCTCGAAACTAAGGTAAACCACCAGAAACAACACACCGTATGAACGTCGAAATCAGGACACATTGACTGTAGCCTGCAGAGAACAACCATCAAAGCAATCAATGGAAAGAACTTCATCCATCGATTGACTCACCGCTTCTTCTTATTGAGTCATTTGAAAGATATTCCAAGACTTTGAGATCATCCCACTCAAAATTACTTATTGAACAACTTATTTCTTCCCTTGATTAAGGCCAATTAAAGGTTTTAATTAACCAAAATTGTGCATATGAAACGATTTCTATTCAATTGTTCCCATATTTAGTTTACTAGGTTTTCATTTCAAATCTTCCACATTCAC
Organism: Prostheceraeus crozeri; assembly: GCA_907163375.1. NCBI lineage: Eukaryota > Metazoa > Platyhelminthes > Polycladida > Euryleptidae > Prostheceraeus > Prostheceraeus crozeri. Next base: position 7,241 of record CAJQUW010012612.1, on the reverse strand, counting down.
TGTGATCAAATCTGGTCCAAATTCGCATTAGCATGTTCCAATAGATAGCTGTATGATGAAAATAAGAAACATGTATCATGCCTGTCCAAATTACCACGATTTCAAAAAGCAATTTCAAACACTTCAAAATCCATGAAGTTCGAACGTTGCTTACAATTAACTATGCAATGTGAACAAGATGATTACGAGATAGTACTGGAAAACATGAATAACTATGCACAGAAACCATTGTTATTCAAAACTTTGATTTGACTGCAATGAAAGTAATTTGCAGAATATTTTACTTTACAGAAAACTATAAAAAAATATGTCAAAAATCGTGTCATCTAATAAAAAATACATGTCAATAATTATTTTCGGGCAATTTTCAAGCTACAGGTTTAATTTCATCGAGTTTCAATGACTGGTTCTCATTGCGCATAGCTCAAAGAAAAAATATCAAAATTTGTCATATCACATACCCCGTGTCCATGTCATGCTTAGTGTCACCGAGCTCAAACTGTAGACCAGATGAAGCAGAATTTGGGTTTGTGAATGCTTCATTGGCCTTCACGCTCTCCGGAATTCAATAGATCATTCATATGGAGTTATAAGCTTATAGGCTATCCACATAGGAATTTGCTTCATTGCAAATTTGTTTCCCGTGCCTCCTTCAATAATTTTTGGCCAATGCAATTTTTAGTTTTAATTAGTTTACAAAGTTTTGCCGATTTGTTTCGAGCATTCTCCTAATGGAACCCGTCCTTACACGAAGCAAGTCGACAAAAATTTGTTTTTACTTAAGCTAAACTTTGCATTGGCCAAACATTATTGAAACAAAAGCAAATTTACTTTGTTTTCCTTGTGCTCGTTTCGATATTATACTCACATGTTTTCTTATTAAAAATTATGATTTGTTGATTGGCACGATTGGAACGCACAATTGAGTGATCAAATCATTTGCAAGTTAATATGAGCAGTAAATCATGCAGTCCGAGGAGGCAGTTTTACATGCAAAATAATTTGATAAAATAATGGATATCCATGCAATAGCCATGCTTATTAAAATCTTATCAATCAATTATTTCATCATCCTCCTAGCTATTCCTTTTTTATCCAATTCCGCAGATGGGCTCCTAACCGCATCCATATCCCGGGACCGATGCGATGATCCCTCCTTAATTCCTAAAGTGGGCTTATTGCTTCACATGTCACGGACTTCACGGCACTGCATATTTCGTGTGTGAACTTTCTAATGGTGGCATTCATTTTCAGTGTTTCATTTCTCTTTGTGATAAAAGTAGCACTTCAAAATTTACAACAGATGACTTTTTTATGACAGATTTTTACAATTTTATAAATTTTCCAAATGTTGGACATACATAATAATAATGGTGTATATTTTCGAAAATCAAGTTGGACGAAATGCTTCGTAGACTAACACGTGAAGCATCAGAAGTGACGGGCACTGAGCTCTTCATTCATGAGTAACAGTTGTATAGGGGAAGAAAGACATTTTGTACTTAGCAGTTCGACAAAGGGGGACACGAAAATGGGAAGAGTGCTTCAATTTACAGGGAATGTATCTATGCAGAACATGATAGCTGTCTGAAGCAACTTTTTTGAAAAGCTTTCTGCTCAAACGTCTTCTTCTGTGGGTCAAATTGTCATCATGATTTATCCGGGTACCATAAATAAGTCTGTAAGCACGATTTTCTACCCTTACGATTTTCCGAGTTAGCACAAAGGCCACAAAGACAGGAGCAACATACTCTAGCACTGAGTGGATTAATGCATTATAAATCTTAAGAAGATCGTCTGTACTTATAAAGTATTTTAGCTTTCTGAGGACATAAAAACTACGATTACTCTTCTTGACTACATCACGTATATGATCGTCCCATGTAAGTCTGTTGTTAATGGCAACACCAAGAATATTAGTTTTATTCACAATTGGAATGGGCAACTTCAATTGTTCACAATTTTTCTTGCAACATATCAGGGCCTTTGATTTACTTTTATTCAAGCATATTTTCCTCACACCATCTTTCAATACCCTCAATTTCGCTCAAAATAGTAGATTCACTTTTACTAGATCTCGATAACGGTACCATCAGATTCAAGTCATCAGCATACTGAACAGTGTATGAATCAATGCCAATAACCCAGAAGTCACCAACGAACAAAGAGAATAGAGCTGGTCCCAACACTGATCCCTGAGGCACTCACTCCTTTATTCATAGTGAAAGGTTGAGAAACAGATCCATTTATTCTAACTCGACAAGTGCGGTCACACACAGTAGGTAGCTTTCCAGCCATTTTATGCAACCAAGTGGAAAAGATGATCGAAGCTTACGGATCAGGAGAGAATGATTTATGAAATCAAAAGCCGATGATAAGTCAAATGAAATGATAGCAACACCTTTGGACATAGGATTATCGAATTCAAATAGACTTTTTTCCATGATGTCAATAAGAGCTGTCGTTGAATGACCTGGACGAAATCCATGTTGATTTTGTCATGCAGATCAACTTAACGATTATAATGTTTGTTGTCTATGATGTACAGCTGGTTGAATCTGTTGGGAAGCTACTCATGAGCACAAATTGAGATTGCAAGGACCATTACGATCTGTATATGAAATGAAGATGATTTCATTTAAAAGTAATCATTCTAATGTATCTTTGAAATCCTATTAGTTCTGTGCGTGACTTCAAATGTCATCTCTCTTCTCTGTTTTCTTGTTCACAAGAGTGATTTTGATGCTGCTGTGGCAATTACGGGTAATCATATTTTTAAGTCGCTTTCAGAGCAGTAGTAAGCCCATTCCAAATTCAAGCGCAAAATGTGAAATGCTGAGTCATCAGGCGGACGCAAGCGCAAAATGTGAAAGGCTGAGTCATCAGGCGGACGCAAGCGCAAAATGTGAAAGGCGGCGTCATGAGGCTGGCAGGAAGGTGAGGGAGTTCGCCAAGGATGTGTTGGGAGGAATGGGTCCGTGAGGAGAAAACCCCCCCCCCCCCCCCCCAACGACTCAACTGACTAAATTGGTCGAAAAGACCAAAGTTGTTCAGAATCATGTGAAACAAACTTCTATCAAGGTTTCAGGTTGAAATTCGTCCAAAAAATTTTTTCGAAAATTTTCACTACGGTGGTCTCGACACTTAGGATTTTTTCGTGAAAAAAAAAATTTTTTTTCAAAATGTTGGAATTGAGCTCCGAGACCCATCCCATCGTGTTTGTCGTCAAAAGTTGGGTCGGTGAAGTTTCGGTGAAAAAACCGCCCCCCCCCCCCCAACGACTCAACTGACCAAATTGGTCGAAAAGACCAAAGTTGTTCAGAATCATGTGAAACAAACTTCTATCAAGGTTTCAGGTTGAAATTCATCCAAAAAATTTTTTCGAAAATTTTCACTACGGTGGTCTCGACACTTAGGATTTTTTCATGAAAAAAAAAATTTTTTTTCAAAATGTTGGAATTGAGCTCCGAGACCCATCCCATCGTGTTTGTCGTCAAAAGTTGGGTCGGTGAAGTTTCGGTGAAAAAACCGCCCCCCCCCCCCCCCAACGACTCAACTGACCAAATTGGTCGAAAAGACCAAAGTTGTTCAGAATCATGTGAAACAAACTTCTATCAAGGTTTCAGGTTGAAATTCGTCCAAAAAATTTTTTCGAAAATTTTCACTACGGTGGTCTCGACACTTAGGATTTTTTCATGAAAAAAAAAAAATTTTTTTTCAAAATGTTGGAATTGAGCTCCGAGACCCATCCCATCGTGTTTGTCGTCAAAAGTTGGGTCGGTGAAGTTTCGGTGAAAAAACCGCCCCCCCCCCCCCCCCAACGACTCAACTGACCAAATTGGTCGAAAAGACCAAAGTTGTTCAGAATCATGTGAAACAAACTTCTATCAAGGTTTCAGGTTGAAATTCGTCCAAAAAATTTTTTCGAAAATTTTCACTACGGTGGTCTCGACACTTAGGATTTTTTCATGAAAAAAAAAATTTTTTTTCAAAATGTTGGAATTGAGCTCCGAGACCCATCCCATCGTGTTTGTCGTCAAAAGTTGGGTCGGTGAAGTTTCGGTGAAAAAAAGCCCCCCCCCCCCCCCCCCAACGACTCAACTGACCAAATTGGTCGAAAAGACCAAAGTTGTTCAGAATCATGTGAAACAAACTTCTATCAAGGTTTCAGGTTGAAATTCGTCCAAAAAATTTTTTCGAAAATTTTCACTACGGTGGTCTCGACACTTAGGATTTTTTCATGAAAAAAAAAATTTTTTTTCAAAATGTTGGAATTGAGCTCCGAGACCCATCCCATCGTGTTTGTCGTCAAAAGTTGGGTCGGTGAAGTTTCGGTGAAAAAACCGCCCCCCCCCCCCCCCAACGACTCAACTGACCAAATTGGTCGAAAAGACCAAAGTTGTTCAGAATCATGTGAAACAAACTTCTATCAAGGTTTCAGGTTGAAATTCATCCAAAAAATTTTTTCGAAAATTTTCACTACGGTGGTCTCGACACTTAGGATTTTTTCATGAAAAAAAAAATTTTTTTTTCAAAATGTTGGAATTGAGCTCCGAGACCCATCCCATCGTGTTTGTCGTCAAAAGTTGGGTCGGTGAAGTTTCGGTGAAAAAACCGCCCCCCCCCCCCCAACGACTCAACTGACCAAATTGGTCGAAAAGACCAAAGTTGTTCAGAATCATGTGAAACAAACTTCTATCAAGGTTTCAGGTTGAAATTCGTCCAAAAAATTTTTTCGAAAATTTTCACTACGGTGGTCTCGACACTTAGGATTTTTTCATGAAAAAAAAAAAAAATTTTTTTTCAAAATGTTGGAATTGAGCTCCGAGACCCATCCCATCGTGTTTGTCGTCAAAAGTTGGGTCGGTGAAGTTTCGGTGAAAAAACCGCCCCCCCCCCCCCCAACGACTCAACTGACCAAATTGGTCGAAAAGACCAAAGTTGTTCAGAATCATGTGAAACAAACTTCTATCAAGGTTTCAGGTTGAAATTCGTCCAAAAAATTTTTTCGAAAATTTTCACTACGGTGGTCTCGACACTTAGGATTTTTTCATGAAAAAAAAAAATTTTTTTTCAAAATGTTGGAATTGAGCTCCGAGACCCATCCCATCGTGTTTGTCGTCAAAAGTTGGGTCGGTGAAGTTTCGGTGAAAAAACCGCCCCCCCCCCCCCCCCCCAACGACTCAACTGACCAAATTGGTCGAAAAGACCAAAGTTGTTCAGAATCATGTGAAACAAACTTCTATCAAGGTTTCAGGTTGAAATTCGTCCAAAAAATTTTTTCGAAAATTTTCACTACGGTGGTCTCGACACTTAGGATTTTTTCATGAAAAAAAAAAAAAAAATTTTTTTTTCAAAATGTTGGAATTGAGCTCCGAGACCCATCCCATCGTGTTTGTCGTCAAAAGTTGGGTCGGTGAAGTTTCGGTGAAAAAACCGCCCCCCCCCCCAACGACTCAACTGACCAAATTGGTCGAAAAGACCAAAGTTGTTCAGAATCATGTGAAACAAACTTCTATCAAGGTTTCAGTTTGAAATTCGTCCAAAAAATTTTTTCGAAAATTTTCACTACGGTGGTCTCGACACTTAGGATTTTTTCAAGTCCAAATGTGAAATGTCGCTTTTTTTTTTTGCCAACTTGGACGATGAATTGTGGAGGATTGGAAGTGAATGAAGAGCTCGGGTTTCTTTTAGCGGCAAGACCGCACTTTGTTCTCTAGGATCTACCTCCTCTTTTCAGATGCGTGACAGGCTCCGTTTCCAAATGAGAGCCTGTTAAAAATCGAGTTTTTGTGCATTTTCCAAGATTTTGGAACTTTTTGAAAAAACGACAGAGTTTTTTCATCTCGGCTTCTGGTCATCGTAGAGGGTCGAGGGATGTCTTATATGAAAGGGGAGAGCGAGAAAACGTGACACTCAAAATTTGGAGTCAATCGGAGCACTAGAACCGGAGATAGACGGGTTTAAAGTTTTTGGATGATGGGTGTTACGTCATCATCTGATCTCCACACACTAAATAAGCTGGGAACAGACAGAGACTTGTCATTAAGACGAGAGCGATTGTCAGAGGTAGGTCGTCTCTCTGAGCTCCGATGATAGCTTCGGGACATTCCAAATCCCCGGTTTCTGTAAGAAACCGACTTAGAAAATTTCATTGCTGAACTCAGCTAAGGCGTCAGACTTAGAGGTTCGCCAGGAGATGGCCTTCGTCTCCAGGCCATAAAAGACTCCAAAACTTTAAAGGCTTGTAACTTTGCTTCTACAAGTCCGTTTGACTTGATTCAAAAAAGGTTCGGTTGCTATTGACCTGCTCTAAGTGATAGACTACTTATAAAATGTTGTAAGTAGTGCTAAAAAGTTGAAAAATTTAAATTCACTAGTTTTGGAGGTTTTTCTGGGGTTTTCGACCCTGCTGAAGTCAACTAGATGATTTTTAATGATGTCTGAGCCAGTCTTCTCATGTTACAAGCAGCTTTTCACTGAAAGCGAGCAAGACACGGAGAGTTTTGCTGTAATATTCCACTGACAGGGTGTTCCTTCGGGACGGCGGACGATGCCGTAGTGATAAGTGTGGCAAGGGAGTGTGTCATAGTTTAGACCGTAACCGCTGGGACAACTCATGTCTCATGTTGGGCATTTGACACAGTTCTCAACGTAGCACTTTGAACGCCATTCGGTTGAGTCTTAGCTATCTTGTCATGGGTGGCCTCTAAACATCTCCATTGCAAAACGCTGGTGAATCAAGCTCTCTACGGCTTGCTATCAAGCTGATCAAAGTCTGTCAACCTCTTACCAACTCCACCGGTTTTCATGTCTGGCGATCAAGTCATGGACGGTGCAAGTCACGGAGATTTTCGGTGTGATACTTCCTGTGGGTGATTTCGAGACAGCGGTGAAGTCCGTAGCGATGAGTACTGCACGGGACGTGGGCAATGGTAATCCTTGTGAAACCTCTCTGCGTCATGTTTGCAAGTGGTTGCCTTTCGTCTCAACGTTGTACTCTGACCGCCAGGGCGACATTTAGCTATCTGCCACAGGTTACCTCATAAAATCTCCATTGCACTTGTTTCCCGACAGTTGGCCAAGCATGCGAGAATGAACCATCAGTTCTTGTCTCTATCACGGAGACGAATTGATGAATGGAATGAAGGGAGGACATTCATGCGCCACACGCAACACATCACAGACTTCTCTCTTTGCTAGTGAACAAGCTCTTGTCAGTATAGTCAAATATTTTTACT